>PVJI01012885.1:0-49843 GCA_004026765.1 Micronycteris hirsuta | reverse complement strand
ATCCAACCAGAAAAGAATGAAGAAACAAGAATTCAAAAAACGGAGGAGGGGCTCAGAAACCTCCAGGACATCTGTAAACGTCCCAACATACGGATCATAGGGCTGCCAGAAGGAGAAGAAGAAATCCAAGGAATTGAAAACTTATTTGAACACATAATGATGGAGAATTTCCCGAAGCTGGTGAAGGAAATAGACTTTCAGGAAGTCCAGGAAGCCCAGAGCGTCCCAAAGAGGTTGGACCCAAAGAGGAACCCACCAAGACACATCATAATTACATTACCCAAGATCAAAAATAAGGAAAGGATCCTAGAAGCAGCCAGAGAAAAGGAGACAGTTACCTACAAAGGAATTTCCATAACACTGTCAACTGATTTCTCAAAAGAGACCTTACAGGCAAGAAGGGGCTGGAGAGAAGTATTCCAAGTCATGAAAGGGAAGGACCTACATCCAAGAATACTCTATCCAGCAAAGTTTTCATTTAGAATGGAAGGGCAGATACAGTGCTTCTCAGATAAGGTCAAGTTCAAGAAGTTCATCACCACCCAGCCTTTATTGTATGAAATGTTAAAAGGAGTTATATAAGGTATGGGGGAACATCAACAGGGGAGTGGTAGGGGGAGAGGGTGGGAATGGGGCACAGAACAGGTAGCATAAATGGTAGGTAGACAGCAGACAGGGGGAGGTTAAGAATAGTATAGGAAGTACAGAAGGACTTATGTGTATGACCTATGGACAAAACTAAAGGGTGAGGAAAGGCGGGGTAAGGGGTTGGGAGGCAAGAAGAGGGGGAAAGTGGGACAAATGTAACAGCATAATCAATAAAGTATAGTTAAAAAAAATAAATAAAAAAATAAAAAAATTAAAAAAAAAGGTGCTAGAAAGCCAGATTGTACATGCAATCTCCTCATTTTTACATGTTGGCATTTAATTCACATTTTTCAAAGACATAGTACAGGCCAAATCAAACACATCTGAGGGCTGGATTCATCCTGTATGCCGTCAGTTTGCAAGCTCTGCATAAAAAGTTCAGCTTAAACAAATTACCACCAGTAATGTGCAAAACAGATATTTCCCCCTCACTCCCTCCACCTCCGAGAAATGCGGCAGGAGGTCAGAGACGCCCTTGCAGGTGAGAAGAGGTTCAGGGATGCGGTAGGGCCAGTGCCATCTGTTGTCCCGATTCTTATGTAAGAACTGGAAGTTTGCATTTCCATTTTGACAGAGTCTGATCAAAACAGCTGCATCCAATCAGCCTCTTCAACATGGCCTGCTTCCTTCCATCAGAAAGCAAGATTTTTACTTTTGTTATAAAAATTATCTTCTTTCATTGGGCTGCAGAAAAGAGAGTCTTAGGGTTGGCAGGGACTTTGTATGTCACCAAGAGTAAATCTCCCTCTGATGCCTAAATCCCCACTCTGACAATATTTTCCAGGGACATATCACCCAGCCTCACACACCGCCAGGGAGATCAAGGCTGCCTGAGGCTGCCTGCTTGTCCTTTAAAACAGCTCTGGTAGAAAGGTCTTCCAGACGCTAGACTTCTATAAACCCAGCCCAAAATCAGATTAGATTTTTTGGCAGCTGCTTCCCAATGACTCACAGCAAACTTACTGTCCACCAGACCCTGACGTCTTTTTCGTAAGTGCTGCTGCTAAGCACAGCTCTCCTTAGTCTGCACTTGGCCAGCTGGGTTTTTACACATGAAGGGCAAGACTTTACATTTTTTTTTCTTACTAAATGTTAGCCCACCTCCATGTTGAGATGAGGAGGCCATTCGTTCACAGCCAGAAGTCTTTGTTAGTTTCCTACATTCTTTTGAGAGGACTTTGACCCCATAGCTCTACCCCTGGGACTGCGGAAGCTGAGGGCTCTGCACTTGGCACTAGGATATTTACCATTAAAATGACCTGTTGTCTACCTTCTCCAAAGCCTGGTTGCCGGAAATATTTATGAAGTATTGAATGAAGGTTGATCCATTTCTCTAGATCAGGAGTTTCCAACCTTTTTGACACCAGGGACAGGTTTCATGGAAGGCAATCTTTCCAGGGACCAGGGTGGAGAGGATGGTTTGGGGACGATTCAAGTGCATTACATTCAAGCTCACCTTTTTCTGTGTGGCCTGGTTCCTAACAGGCCACGGACCATACCAGTCCACGGCCCAGAGGTTGGGGACCCCTGCTCTAGATCAGTAAACTCAAACACCCACAGGAGCTAAGCAGGCAGTAAAAGAGTGAAGTGGACCAGGTGGGCCAGGAGCAAAGCAGGGCCTATGCCCGGTTGGAAGGGAGCAGCCAGTTTCAGCCTCTGCCTGAGAATGAGAGCCCAGCGTTTCTAGATCCTCCTATTTCTTAAGAAATTCCAGAAATCTGGATTTTTATCTGAACTGTCTTGGTTTTCTTTAAAACTTTCTTGATTTTTAAATGTTGGAAACTAATTTATTTTTGTAAATGTTCCAAAAGCCAAACAAAATCCACTAGTGGGGCTACATTTGCCTGCAAGCTGCTGGTTCTGCTGCAAATGCTCTCAATTTCCCTCTTGGGTTGTCTCAAGCCCTCCACATCTGGGTGGGAATGATAATGGAGAGCAATTACTAAGTGGCTGCCCATGTTCCAGACACTGTGCGGACTGTCTCATTTAATCCTCACAAGAGTCCAGGGAGGTGCCCATTTTACAGAGGTAAGTGATGGAGCTGGCATTCCATCCTGGGTCTGTCAGACTTCAGAGTCCAATGCAGAGTTCTTGAACCACACTGAGCAGAATTGCTACAAAGGATCTATACTTTGGTGTTCAAACTATAGACTTACACTGAGAGATTTTTACCTACTAAAAATACGTCATGATGATGACCAGGGGGACTAAGGCCACACCTACCACATCATTGGGTCCTTATGGCCTCCAGGAGCTAACAGGCCCTCCTGCCCGACCTGCCCCAGTTCCCCTCAAAAATAGGTCAGAAGAAAATATCACACCACTTCTCTGTTGGGGAGATTGTCTCCCCCTTTACTCCAACCTCATACTTATCCTTGAGGAGAAGTAAAAGGTTCACTTAAAATAATGTCAGGGAGTCTCTGTGGTAAAATCTGAAAACATGACGGCAAGTTAGACATTGAAGCGTTTGTTACTCTGTCATGCCGTTTCCACTGTACAACCCTATCTGATGAGCACAATTTGAGACAGAAGACAGAATATAACTCCTTGGCCTTATCCAAAAATGGCAAACCCAACTGCCAACAGAAACCAGGAAACTTAGGTAAATGAGCAGAGCAGCAGGTGTGAAGTAGTGGGTGCGGGGACACAAGAGCTCCCGCCCACGAGTGGAAGAGACTCCAGGGCGCATGCCCATCTACAAACGGCAGCTGCTTCTCAGCTCTGGCTGAGGGGTCACCATGTGGGAATGGGGCCCCGTGCTGCCACGTTGTCCGGTTTGTTTCCAAAGAGTCAGAAATGCAGACTTTTCTATGAAGTTGCCTGATTTTGCTGTGTATCTCAACAAAATACATCACTGGCTTGCAGACTACCACTTGCTTGGTGATCAGTGCTGG
Source organism: Micronycteris hirsuta (assembly GCA_004026765.1). Lineage (NCBI taxonomy): Eukaryota > Metazoa > Chordata > Mammalia > Chiroptera > Phyllostomidae > Micronycteris > Micronycteris hirsuta. The sequence goes on along the minus strand of PVJI01012885.1, from coordinate 46,301 downwards.
TCTGGAAGAAAATGAGTTGAACTTTTTAATTTAGTCTTGAGCTGCTTTAAGCATATCTGGAGAAGGAGAAGGACATCAAAGAGGCATTCTTAGATCCTTGGGGCTTCAACTCCCCATGACTGCATGGCAGGCACACTACAGAGCCGTGCTGAGGAGGCTGACTGAACATCATTGACTCTCCACTGATTTCTTCCACAGAGGGAGAGAGCCACACCCTGAGCTGATCAGAAGCTTGGCTGTTACACTCGCGGGGGCGTGAGAAGAAAGGGCAACGAGAAAGAGGAGGGACAGGGATATTGACCCCTACTGAGCTGAAATGAGTTGGCACTCTACTGATTTCTCCCAAGTCAGTGTCACAGTGGAAATCCACCTGTTGGAAGGAAATGATATCATGGATTAGACAGGTTCTAGGTCACATTTGTGGGCCAAAATTCCTAGACATTGTACTTCCAAGGAGGTCACAAGTCAAGTCTGACTGGGTCCAGTCTTCTAACTCTCTTCCCTTGTGGCTGGTTAGACTTGGTAGCATCTCAGAGAGAAGTCAGGGCAGTTATCCAAGCTCGTCTCTATAGGGGTCTGAGGTCCAGAAGAGCTTTGGTTACCAGGGAGTAATACAGCCAAGATTCAAGTATGGGCTTGGAGGGGAAGCCGCATGCCCAACCCACTCAGGCCAAAGGAGTTCTCCACGTGGAGATCAGCTCACCAGACTTCTACGTTAAGATACTGAGCCGCAGCTTTGGGGCAAGCATTCAATTCCCAGTGAGTGGCCTCTATGATCTATTTCCCTCTGGACCTCCTTAGGGAGGCACCAAGAGCCACCTGGACAAGGAATAAGGCTAGGGGCAGGTTCTAAGGTCTGATATCCTAATCAAATGCCAATTTGTTATTGTCTCATTTACATTTCTATCTATTCATGGGAGAAAGTCCTAAGATTTAACTTCTCTCGAAGTGTCAGTGGTGTTCTCTTAAAGATACTATTAAATTTTACACTTGTAAAGTCAGCACCTTATTCCATTCTGTTAAGATCTCTCTGCCCGGCTGGTGTAGCTCAGTGGATTGAGCGCAGGCTGGGAACCAGAGGGTCCCGGTTCGATTCCCAGTCAGGGCACATGCCTGGGTTGCGGGCCAGGTCCCCGGTGAGGACCATGTGAGAGGCAACCATACATTGCTCTTTCTCTCTTCCTTCTCCTCTCTCTGAAAATAAATAAATAAAATCTTAAAAAAAAAAAAAAAAAAAAAGATCTCTCTGCTTCCTGGTTCTGTTTGCTGCAGAATGTGCTGTTTCTCTTAATGGTAACCACTGTTTATGGAGTACCTACTATTTGCCTATTCTGGCCTCAATGCTTTACAGACATGCCCAAGGAAGTTATATTGTTCCTGTTTTACAGAAGTACACAAAGCTGAGCCTCAGAGACGTTAAACAATTTGTGCACAACTAGTAAGTGGCACAGCAGGAATCTGAGCCCAGATCTATGGTCTCCAGAGCCTGCAGTATCATGTATAGTTATGATTATTAATAACAACAGCTAACACTGATTGAGTCCTCACTATGTGCTTGGCCTGTGCAGAGGTCTTTCCGTGCATTATCTCCTTAACCTCCTAGATGACTCTTTGAGATTGGATTATTATCTTCACTTTATAGATGGGAAAACTGAGGCTGAAAGAGATGAAAAGACTTGCCCAAAGTCAGATAGCTAGAAAGTACCAGAGCCAGACTGCAAACCTCGGGCAGTTTGATATTAACACCATGTTCCTGATTACAAAGCCTGCCTTCCTTGGTTTCCTGACGTTCTCAAACTGGATGGGTCCATGCAGCAACCACCGCTTGTTTGGACAATTATGAACCCATCTAATGATGCCCTGGGCTGACCTGTGCTTAGGAAACTGGTGCAAGAGAAGGAGATGAAAGTGTGGATTTGTGGCAGTACTAGAGAAGGGTCCAGAGGCCCAAAGCTGAGATTGGTCTCCTCCTTCCTAACAGCCAGACTACACCAAGACTCTGTTTCTAAGCTTGGCCCAGTCCTTCCTTCACCCATTCAGATGATAATTATCCAAGTCTTAGAGGTGCTGGAGCCCCCAAGTTGAGCCTCAGAAAATCCTTCCAGTTTTGTCAAGCAACTGGCCATTTTCCCACTTCCAAGAGGAATAAGAGACTTTGTGGTTTACCAGCCTCAGTCTGGGGTAGAGGCCAAAGAGGGTCTTTGTCTGAGGAGCATGGAGAAGGCTTATTCCAGGGTTCTGACAGACAATAAAGGAAACTGGTGATCCAGGCGCATTCCTGTTTCTCGGGAGACTTTTCTCCAGGAGTATCAGGACTTGTCTTTTCTCAGTCCCTTTCCATTCGTCTTGCCCTCCTTGGAACCAGCCATTGACAGTAACAAGGAAGAAGAGATGCGGCTCTGTCTCTTTAGAAAACTGGGCAATTAGATTTTCCTTAATGAAGTTCTTTCCTTCCTCTTAGCAAATTCATTTCTGCCGTAAACTTGGCTGATTTTTTTTTTAATTCCTTTAAATAAAACTGGAAGACTGTTTCCTGGAAGAGCATCTTAATATTTTCATAAGCCTAAACCTAACAGTGCATGTATTTTTCTATCCTTGATAGTTATTCCAGAACTTGCTTTGAATGCCTCCTGTGCGCAGGCACTAGGCACAAGAATTCAGAATGAATAAAACAAGGCCCCTGCACTTAAGGAGCTCACAGGGAGACAGACTCATAAACAACGCCACAGTAATAGCAGCATGCCCAGGGGAGGAGCTAGGCAAAAATAGAAATAATTAACATCTCTGAAGCACTCCAGAGTTTACTTTCTCACACACCACCTCATTTGATCCTCATGGCAACTAGCCTTTAAGGTAGATAATGCCTCATTTTACAGATGAGGATGCAAGGATGCAGAGTGGAGACGTGCCTCACTTAAAAGACAGATCAGAGATGGAAAATCAAGTCTTATGACTCAAAATCCCAGACTCTGGGCACAGCACCACAATGGCTCCTGATTTAAACCCAATAACTTAAGTGGTTTGGCTTCATTATTCCAACTCTTAGAATTTTAAAAGAGTGGAGGAAAGAAAACACCTTCCACACTACATCGGGGAATAATCCAATAAAGTAATACAGTTAATTTCAGCAATCGTTCTTACAATACATAATGAACGCCACAAGTTGTTAAGCAAAACTTAAACATCTCTTGCAGGTATCTGTCTTCCATCCTTCCTTCCTTCCTGTCTTTCTTTCTTGCTTCCTGTCTGTCTGTCTTTTTCTTTCTTTCATGGTTTAGCTGATTTCTGAGCCTCCTCGATAGCAGAAAAATCTGTCAACAAATTCCTTACTTTTATTGTCAACTTGGCAATTTTATAAATTAGAAAATTAAACACACTCATTATTTTAGAAGTCAATCAAAATTGAAGAATATCAGGGGGAAAGGTCTCCTTTCCACTGTTCTCTGTCACTAATGTCCTGCCCCCAACCCGACTTCGACCCTATTCCTAGTCCCCAAGAGAAAGTATCATCAGTCGGTAAGAACCATCAGATTCTTTTAATACACACCCAAATACATAAAGAAACACATTTTTTATTTTAAAAAAACAGAATTGTAACACACTCTCACTAGAAGTTCAGAGGCTTTTCCCCCGCATTCATCAGTAGTCTACAGGATTACTAAATGTTTCTTTGCATTCAAAGAGGATACACAGACTGTCAAGTTGGTGAGGTTACTACAGTCCAGTCCTAAATACTTCAAGTTCATGAAACCTGGGGCACTTGTAAACTCCAGGTTTCCCAGTTCCACCCCCAGAAATTCTGATTCAATAGGTCTGGGTGATACCCCAGAATCAAATTTGTTATAAATTCCTTCCCCGTGATTTTGATGCTGGTGGCCCAGGAGCCACGCTGGGAAAAACACTGAAGTAGACAAGGAAAGCATCATGCCTTACTAAGACTTACTGGAACCTTCCTTTCCCAGCTGCCCACACTGGCAACTCCACTTCTGCTGACAGTTTTTTAGTACAGCCTTTCTTCCTCTCCTTTCCAAACAGGTGCACTTACTAACACTTCACCTGTAGGTTCAGGTTCATTGTCCAAGACCTGAGTGCTGGCAACTCTCTTACTGGCTTAGCTAACATTTTCATTGTTCAGTGGATCCTCCTGTATGCCAAGTAATGTGCTGGAAATTCTGATGTGTGTTATTTCAACTAATTCACACACACACTCACAAGTGAGCTATTATTATCCCCATTTTTCAAATAAGGAAACTGATGGGTCATTATCCCTATTTTTCTTTTCTTTCTTGGATAAAAAAGAGACTTATCCAAGGTCATTCAGCTAATAAGCCATAAGCCAAAACTCAAACCCAGGTCTGTGCGATTCCCTCCAGAACATACCTCCCCCACCCCACACCACAGCTCCTCCTTCAACAATCCACATTCTTTTTTTTTTTTTTTAAGATTTTATTTATCTATTTATTTTTAGAGAGAGGGGAAGGGAGGGAGACAGAAAGGGAGAGAAACAGCAATGTATGGTTGCTCCCCACATGGTCCTCACTGGGGACCCGGCCTGCAACCCAGGCATGTGCCCCGACTGGGAATCGAACCGGGACCCCTTGGTTCCCAGCTCGCACTCAGTCCACTGAGATACACCAGCCAGGGCAACAATCCACATTCTTGTCTCACCTACTTTCTGTGGCTTTAGCATAACTCTATCAGACCAGAATGGATTTCTTTCCTCTTCAGTTGATCCCTGGCCTTAATTTTACCTTAAAAGCACTTATCCCATGATTGTACTTATCATCTTGAGTATAACTATTATAAAATTCCTTTTCTGAAATCATTTCAATCTTTTACACCAGGAATTGTGTGTTTCTTTTAGAAGTACCAATCTCCCTGACCCCTTAAATATTTTGATGGCTTCTGACCCTTCTGTAAATGAGAAGACAGTTCTGTCTAGATCCTGAATAGCTCAGGAAATGCAGGTGTGATAAGGTTGGCCAGTTTAGCTTTACAGGTCTATATCACAAATCGTCTACAACATTTTCAACTACTTAGATCCGTGTGCTGCAGGTCCCCCCAAGAACTCCGTATCACCCTTTCATAACACTCAACAGTTTTGTAATTATAAGTTAAAATTTGTCTTCCTGCTATGGAGGCAGGGAACATAGTAAGAACTCATAAATATTTGTTAAACTAAATCAAAGTAAACTAGCCCACCATATTCTCAACATTTCTTTCTCACTATTTCCAATAGCATAACAATTCTGTTTCTGGCAGAGAGCAGAGGGACCTCTGTCATTTTTGGAGCCGAGTATCAATGACAATAGTATGCCAAGTATGAGATCCAGCGAGACAGATATACTCAGGGTGGGGCCAGAAGTGGGTTGATTGGGCCGTGACTAAAGCCCTAAGATGAGCTGAGGGTCAAGAGACAAACTCAAAAAACCAAAACCAGGCAAAAGGTCAGGAAACCGAATGGCCAGGGTAGGAGGTCAAGGAGTAATCAGTTACCAGGTACCAGGTGTCAGGAGGTCAAGGAGTAATCAGTTACCAGGTGTCAGAAACCAGGCAGTGACTGCTTTCTGCCTCAGTTTCCCCAAAATGATATATCTTCAGGATCTAAAATGTACCGTCTGGAGAGGCCGCTGATCAAAACAAAGCCTGTGTAAAGTAAAAAGTAATGTACTAGCCAACTCTGCTCAGCAATGTCCTACTCAAATGACAGTTGGAGAGCAGGCATGCTGCTCAGCCAGTTTGCATTCTTTAATACAAATAAAATCAGAGAAGCAACATCACTCTTTTGTGTCCTTGAAGGTGGCTAAAGGTTTCATTGGTAAGTATCTCTGATGTCATCTCTCTCTGGTTCCTTTCAAGGTACTCTGAGCTAAGTAAGGTCCCCCTATGAAGCCATCCCCTCCCTCTGAGCCCTAATCTCTCAGTAAGAACTCTACATGCCTACAGGACTTTCTGTCTGACAAAAGGTTGGAAAACGCACAATCTATAGTAAACTATATTCTTAAAATACCCTACCCAACCATTATAAGCCAGGGTTACCACGGTTCAGAGCAGACCAGCAATCAGGAATCCCAAAAGTACAACTGATGGCCAAGAACTCTGGCAAAGAAGAGCAAAGAAAATTAAATCAGAGGAAAGGTACCAGCAGGGAGGGTAACCTACTGCTGAGACTAAATTCTTTGCCTTAGAGAAGACTCTCTTTTTAGTACTTTCTACCACAGGCAGGAACTATTGCCTGGGTACCAACAGGGAAGTGAGACTATAGGGGACTGGGAAGGGGGAAAATTTTAGCTGAAAGTGGTTGGAACAGATGTGGGGTTGGGGCAAGTTCCTGATGAGTGAGCTTAGTTCTGCCCAATTTTATACAAATTTGTGGGGACAGAAATGGCCAACACAAGCCAGCCGCCACAATTGCCCCAAAAAGGACCATCCCAAACACATGGAAGTCATACTTTTTGATTGACGTTCTTACTTGGCAACATCTGTTTATTTTTAGACCATACTCCATTTCAAACCCTAGGTCTACAGGCCTATGATGATTTGCTTTATTTTTATAACTTTCATATCTATGATCGCATCTTTTGTCTCATATAGATATAAAACAGATTTGATAGATAGAGATATGGAATCTGGCAGGTAATATATTGATTGTTTATAGTGGTTATCTCAGGTATTGAATTCTAGATCCTTCTTTTTTTTTTCTATTTTTCTGTATTTTCAAAACTTTAAAAATAATGAACATGTACACACCCATAAACAGAAAAAAAGACGCTCATCCACCATCTCCAAGGTCAAAAACTCATAGGATCCAAGGGTTAGAAAAGAACTTCAAGCTCCTCTCATCTCCCACCCCAACTCCATTTCACCTATTCTGAATTTCAGCCAAACTTCTCACCTTTTCCCAAGTACCCAGACCCTTTCATGACCCCCATGTCTTTGCACATGCTGTTCTCTCTTCATGAAATGCCCTTTCCATCTTGAGAGCTTCTACCCACCTTTCAAAGACCCTACTCAAAAGTCCTTTTTTCTGTAAGATCTTCTCCAGCTCTCCTAGGCAAAGCTGTTATGTCCACTCTGAGTTTCCATAGTGTGTGATTCCAGTACTATTCCAGTACTTACCATATTATAATTAATCAATCTATTTTTGTAACTATCTTTCTAAGAAAACTATGTCTATCAGCCCTGGCTGGCGTGGCTCAGTGGATTGAGTGCCAGACTGCAAACCAAAGGGTCACCAGTTCAATTCCCAGTCAGGGCACATGCCTGGGTTGTGGGCCAGGTCCCCAGTAGGGAGCCCATGATAGGCAACCACACAGATGTTTCCCTCTCTTTCTCTCTCCCTTCCCCTCTCTCTAAAAATAAATAAATAAAATTTAAAAGAAAACTACATCTATCAAAGACAGGGATGGAGACTATATTTTACCCATTTTTGTATCCTTATATCAGACACATACTCAGGTAATAAAAAATATTGGGTTCCATGCAGTATCCCTGCAAGTGGCATCCCCTTCTAAGCCATCAGCTGGACAGCTCTGCATAGATACAAACAACTGTCCCTTCTGTGGATTCATCTTCCTGAATTATCTCTCAGTCAGTGTTTGGGGAAAGCCTGGATCTTCTTCATTACGTGCCTCTAGACTGCAATTCCAAGTCCAATCCCATGCACCCCAAAGTGAAATATTTATGAGAGTTTGTGTGTAAAGTCCAACACAAGGACATCTACATTTATTCATTCATTCAACAAATATTATGATCACCTGTTATATACCAAGTGCTATTATAGGTGCTAGCAAAACACTAATGAACAAAGAGAAACAAAAGTCTTGTTCTTATGGACTTCCCATTCTGATAAAGAAAAGAAATAAACTCAGAAGGGAAAATATCATATAGCCGTAAGAGCTCTGCTGAGAATTCATGTCAGCAGGCCTAATAGTTACTCCATGGCTACGTAAGATTGAGTGGTCAGGAACTGACATGCAAGCTGAAGCTGAATACCAAAAAGGAGCCAGCCATGTCACACTCCAGAGGAAGAGGATTTCAGTAAGAGGAAAAAGCTAAGTGCAAAGGCCCAAAGCAGGTCCGAGCTTGGAGAATTCAAAGAACCAGGAAAGTGTGCAAGTGAGGTGGCCACGGTAGGCAGAGCACAGCTTTGTAAGCTGCACTAGGGTTTTGGATTCGATTCTCATGCAGTGAGATGCTGGTGAGGGTTTGGAACCCAGGAGTGATATAATTAGACTTAAACTTTGTAAGGATTACTGCTGGTTGCTATGGGGAGAACAGGCCATGAGGATAAGAGAAGAAGCAGGGAGACCATGTAGGACAGTGTCTTTCAACTGGCGCTTATGTTGCCCCTGTAAGGGGACACTAGCAAAGTTTGGAGACATTTTTGGTTGTCACAACTTGGTGGGGGGAGGTGTTGCTACTGATATCTAGTGGGTAGAGGCCAGGGATGTTGCTCAACACCCCACGTTGTGCAGGGCAGCTCCCACAGCAAAAGATAATCCAGCCCAGAACGTCAGGAGTGCGGAGGTTGACAAACCCAGAGTTAGGAGGATGTTGCCATGATCTCAACCAAAGGTGATGGTGATATGGGCCAGGATGGTGCAGATGGAGAAGGAAGGAAACTCACTGAAATTGACATTTTGAACTATTTCCTTAGACCTCTTGGACCAGCTTCAGGCAGGGAGGGCATTCTGTGTTCACTGCCTCAAGGACAATACAGAAAAAGACTCAATTCTTGGCTTTTGACTTTCAAAAGCCTAGCCCTCAGGGAAAATAAAAAGAAATATGGATTATGGACAATAGCTGTGAGAGAATATTTGATGACATAGTGCCAGGATATCACCCCCTCTTATCTCTCCTTTCCCCTTCCTGCTCCACATAAAAATAAAGATTTCAGGGAGTCAGGTGTATGTAGATTTTATGTAACTATAAGAAAATAATCTGCATGCTGCCTCACCCCAAATAAGCCCAGGGAAACAGGGTGATGAGGGAACCCTTTATTGATTTGCAAAATCTGAGAACAGAGAGGAGCTGGGCCACTTCCCCAGGTAGAGCCCCAGAGAGGCACTGGAGGAGAAGCGAGTGCTGGGCACGGCAAGACCTGCCTGAGACAGATGTCTGGTCCCTCACCACCAGCATGGCCTGTGAGCCCCAGGATGACCCCCTGTGCCTGCAAATCACATGGAAGGAGCTGAAGAGGGAACAACCAAAGTAGCTCAGGATTCGGGAGAAGGAGGATCACTGTTACAGACTGACCACTGAAGACCAGTAAGAAGGAGAATAGACAAGTAGTGCCAGACTAAACAAAGTCCCTTGGTGCTGCCTCCACCGACAGGATTTGGGACACAAAACTGGAGGAAACTCCAAATTGACGTAGATTTATTGCTGCCACTTCCAACTGAATAGAGATGAGAAAAGGAAATCAAGTTACAAAATATAAAGAAAAACATATTTCTTATGTACCTGGATTTGTGGCTGAGATCTAGTCACTCTGTGGTACAATGGGCCACGGGCTTCTGTGTGTTCGTCTGCACCACTATCACCTGGCATCAACTGTACAATCCCAGGGCCAGCGCCTAAGTCCATTCAAGGCACCTTGAACACTGCCTGCAGCCAAGCGCACCCCCTTCCTGTCATGCACAGATGGGCACATGCGTACACGCCATGCATATTGATCAGGGGTGAGCTGTCACCAAATTACCATTTAAATCAATGGTTGAGCGCTCTGTAATTGGAAATGTCAAATCCCACATTTTCTAAGTGACCTCAAAACACCACACTGATACCACTTAGCTGAGCTGGATATGTATTTGTTTTACCTCTTCCCCTCTCCAAGCTGCCATCTGAGAGAAGTATAAAAATTAGGGAACTGGGAAAAAAGCAAAAAGAGAGAAAATCTGGATAATCCACAAACCACGTAGCCTGGCATTTTCCAAAATGCGATCTGAGGAGCAGTCATGAACAGGGTCTGTAAGATCGGGAAGTCTGAGGGAAGACCACGACTCCTTCTTGGAGAGTCACACTGAACACATGCAAGGTTCCCAGAAGCCTTGTGGGAGACAAACTTATCAATATTTCATTCAGTTTATGCTAGAACTTCCAAAACCTGTTTGACCACAGAACTATTTTTTCCACCCCATGCCTCTTTATACCCAGTCTCGCGGAATACACCTCAGGGAACGCTACTCCAAACATAAATTGGCCTAATAATTGAACAAATTAAGAGAACAGAGCCAAAATTCCACTGCTGGCCAGCTAGGATATTTTAGAAACACATAAAAGACATCAGGAATGAAGCATTTACAATTGAAATTGAGCCCCAGACACAGCTTTCTGGGTCCTGTATTAGGCCAGAGGTTCTAAAACTCAGCATTTTTAAAAGGTCAACACCTGTCCCCTTCCTAGCACCTACAAGGAAAGAACCAGTTTCCGAACCAGCCTAACCTCTTCTCCTCCTGATCTGTCCAATCCTTACCCTGTCATATACTTGCCTCATTCTGTTTCCCAAGGCACCACGCAGCTCTGCCTCCAGGGCAACCACCCCTGGACAGCCAAGATATTTCCTAAACACCAATAAGCCATGAGGAATGAAGTATTTACAAGTGAAACCATCGCCAGGGTTTGCTACACCCACCAGAGCAATTCAACTCCATACATTTACTGATCACCAATCAGACGCCAGGCAGGAGGCTACAGCAACAAACCAAGCAGACAGAGCTTACGCCCTTGTGGAAACATGGTCTGGAAGTATCTCCTAGACAGCACCCTTCTCTAAACATCAGTTTCCACATCTAGCAAACAAAAGTAGGAAAGCTGGACTAGAAGACACCTAAGAGTTCTGGTTCTATCTTTCCAGGTTGGTGGAGGTAGAGCTGACAGCCTCCATCAAGTCTACAGGGGTGTTTCCAGTGGGCTAGTTTTCCAAAGATGGTTCCCAGGGGTGGGAGCGAAGGGACCTGACACAAGGGGACATCGAATGGGGAATAGGAGAGGTTGGATTAGGAGCATGGAAGTGTTTGGAAGGGTAGGAAGTCGAAGAGGAAGACCCATCCAGACTGGCCACGTTGCCATGGTGTGCATCTTGCCTCCCTCCACAACCAGAAGTCAGGAAGACTCTGTTTTAAATCCTAGCTCTGCCATTTTTTGCTGTGCAATCTTATACAACTTACTTCTCCAAACTTTAGTTTTTAATCTATATAATGGGACTAATAATGACTATCTCACAGAATTACAGGAATCACAAAATGAAATACTGATTATATGACTGAGACCTAGAGCTAATAAAAATGAATTAACCTCCCACTGCTAAATAAAGCTGTATAACCTGAAGCATGGCTTTTAACAATCACTGAATGAATGAATGACTGATAGAGGTTTCTGGAAAGGGAAGGTTGCCTCTACCATAAAAACTTCCGTAGTGAAAACTCTAGAAATGGCCACCATAGACCTCCCAGATCCACTGGTTCCCCCTAACTGGGAGGTGCCAAGAGTGCAATGCTCCCCAGCCACATTCCACCTTGATTGGGACAAACATCAGCTCATCAAACATCACCTTGGCTTTCAATGCATCGGCCTTCACCAAATCCCTGCTAATAAACATCTCCCCTATAAGGGATAAAGAAGAAAATTCAGTCAACCACAAAGATTATTCCTTTTACCAATAAAATTCCTGCCTGCAATGGAACAGAAAGTATGGGTGGTGTTATGGGCTAAATGTTTGTGCCCCCCAAATTCAATTTCCAAGCTTAACCCCCAATGTGATTGGTATTTTGGAGTGGGTGGGGCCTTGGGTGGTGATTGGGATTAGATGAGATCATGAGGGTAGTGCCCTCCTGGTATGAGTAGTGCCCTTATAAGAAGAGAAATACCCACTGGCTGGTATGGCTCAGTGGATTGAGCATCGGACTGCAAACCAAAGGGTTGCGGTTCAATTCCCAGTCAGGGCACATGCTTGGGCTGCGGGCCAAGTCCTCAGTTGGGGGTGTGCAAGAGGCAACAACACATTAATGTTTCTCTCCCTCTCTTTCGCCCTCCCTCCCCCTCTCTCTAAAACTAAATAAATAAAATTTAAAATAAATAGAAATCCAGCAATTTTATTTTAAAATCCAGATTCCCTTAAAACACTGAAATAACTGACCACTCAGGGCTCACATTTCATGGCAATGACAGACTGAAGCTGAGCAATGGCTTCCTCCTCTAGGTGAGTTACCTAATGAGCCACAGTCCCTATTACTCCCCACTGCTTCCCCCACCCAGTCTGCATTCCTCACTGAATCCTGTTGAAGGCAACGAGAGTTCCTAAGGAGGTCGTCCAATCACTCTACAGCATAATCTCTTTAAGACTGAATTCATCTGGTGCTCAGTTGAAAGTTTTTGTGTTTCGTTTTGTTTTTTCTTCAAGGATTTTATCACCATATTCCAAGAAAACTCTTAGAAAGCCAAGAATGTATGATATACTCTGCATCTTTCATAATGCCCAGCACAAGACTAAGAGCAAAGTAGATACTCAATGTTGATTGAGTGAATGCATTCTCTGTGATCTTCAATATCTGCTTTTCTTCCCCAAATTATAGACTTTTGCTATTAAGATAGACTAAAATGATTAGAGGCATGTAATAAAAAAAAATACTGAAGTCAATCACTGCATTTCTATTTCAATTTTCCATTAAGTTGAAATGGAAATGGGAACTCTGAATAAAGGTAGAACAGGCCATTATGTCTGACAGCAAGATGAATTAGAGCCCAGGACACTGAGAACGCCTGCAAATAAGATTACCAAACACTATCAGTGGTCTTTGAGGGAATTGTGAAAAATAGGATAGGTGCCAAAAAGCAGTAGATGGGCGAATGCTGTTCTCATTTCAAAACAGGAGAGAAGCTATAGCTTGCCAGTTCCCAACTAGAAAATATGATGTCACTCTCAGGCAAGGTTCTTGAACAGAACTGTAAAGGAACACTTGCAAGCACCTCAGACAGGAAGCCCTGTCCGTTTGGAGCCAGCACAGGGTCACTGAGAACAAATCATGTTAAATTCATTTCATTTTCCTTCTCTCTGACAAGGATCCTAGCCTAGTGGATTGGAGAAATCCAGCAGATAAAAATATATATGGTGCCATGACGGGGTGGGCAGTGAAAAGGAGTAATTCGACCCTTTACTATATTAATAAAAGCATTACATACAGCATAAGAGAGGTAATAGTTGTTTTCCTTCTCTGACCACATCTGGAGGATCTCATTTAGAACTCAGTACAACTCTTGAAAAGGTTTTTTGTTTTTTTTTTTTAAGATTTTATTTATTTATTTTTAGACAGAAGGGAATGGAGGGAGAAAGAGATGGGGAGAAACATCAATGTGTGGTTGCATCTCACGTGGCCCCCCTGGGGACCTGGCCTGCAACCCAGGCATGTGCCCTGACTGGGAATCAAACTGGCAACCCTTTGGTTCGCAGACCGCGCTCAATGCACTGAGCTACACCAGCCAGGGCTTGAAGAGGCTTTTGATAGTATCTTTTGGAGGTCTATCTGGCAAAACCTCTTTAAAAGCACAAAACTCTTGTCCGGATTTCTGGCATCTGTTGAAAAATTGAAAGATCCGCTGGGCCTACATTCCTAAATGGTAACAACTGGTTGAATCCAGGTAGTGATTGCTCATTTGTACAGGACATGTGCTCTCAGGCCCATCCTAATCACCACCACCCCTTCTTATATTGCCCTTGCTAAGGTGATGGACTAGCTGCCACAAATCACCTTACTTGGCCATCATTACTCATTTATTCTACCTGCCAACCACCCAAAGTCACGGGAGTTTTCAACCCAGGATGCAGTAGATCCAAAGGAGAGTAAAGATGAGCTGCAGTGGACTGCTATGTATCAGTGAATGAGAACGGTCATAGTCTAGAGACTATGACCAGAGTCTGCAAACATCCAATGGGCAGTCATAGGAAGAAGTATCTGTCTTGTTCTCTGAAGTCCCAAGGGGCAGATACTGTAGTAGAACCTATAAGTGGATGAGAGACTTATTTAATCCAGCATAAGAACAACTTACAACAGTCAGAGCTGTCCAAAAATAAAGAATGTGGGCTTTGAAGATGGTGAGTTCCCCATCACTGGAAATGAACAAGCATATGGTATACTACTGCATTGCAGGCCCTTAATCAAAGTCCTTAATCAAAGGACGTCAAGTGTCTGATGAGGCAATAGAAGGCATGAGTCTGAAAATTTTTACAACGGGAAAATAAATTGCTGTGAAATATTCCCCTTTGTCAGGGCAATACATTCTTTAAAAAGAAATAAAACAGAGTATATCTACAAAGAACTCAGTATCATTTTTAAAAATCAGAAGTTCCCCTCACAGAATTCACAGAGAACAAAATCTAACTAGATGGAGTGTTTGCACCAAATTGGCCAAATGCTACCCAGGGAGAAAGGCAATTGGCATCAGGCATTATTTTTGGTGATTGGTCCAATGTTCTTCAGAGGCAAGCAACAAAAGCAAGGGATCAAAGGAAGAGGGCAGACAATGGGATGCCATCGAGAGGCAGCCCGCCCCACCACGAAACTGCCACCTGCTGTTGACATCAATCCTCCCAGGGGCAGCTGCAGGCAAGCGATGTAGCGGGGACACTCGCCCTGGCAGAAAGCCCTCTGCCTTCACAGCTCCAGTCTTGTGACCTTGGGCTAGTCATTTAACACTACGAAGCCTCGATTTCCTCATCTCTGAAACTGAGTTCATGCGAACCCTTTCTGCTCCCTGTGTAGACCAAGAGCAGTGATGTCTGCGAGTGAGCCACAGAAACTGTAGAGCCCTGTACACACAATAATTATGATGAGGATGAACACAGAATTTTCAAAGAAAAGATTCCAGATGGTTTCAGGCACAGCAGCCTCCTGACCTGAATGGTGTGGGTGTCAAGATCATTTGGGCAAATTTCCTGCTGAAATGCATTACCTCGTACTTGCTAATCAGTTGTTAAAATAAAGGTGAAAGGTACAAGTAAAAGAATCAGCCAGAGCAATAAACGCTTAACAGATCTTCAAGCAAAGTTCACGGGCCCAGTGGTAGCAAACCTTCAAAGATCAGCACATTTCCTACCAAGACAATGCTTATAAAAAACTCCAACCTATCCAGAACTCGGCATCCCTTCCTCTATTATGGCATTTTTTATGGGAACCTCAGTTTAAAAAAAAATAAACCAGCCACATTAGTCTTGTAAAACATAAACTCCCTGAAAGAATATTTGCAAAGGCAAACTGACCTTTTGTATTTGAGCAATCAGGTGAATTCAAATCTCTACCAGTAAAGGGCTTGTTTCTAAATTTTCAGCAAGGGGGAAGCACCATAGGTCAATGTTTTCTACACTGAACTGAAAATTAAAGAGGAGGAGACCAGAGGGTTTTCTGCATATTTCACCCTGGGGTCTATCCAGGCGTGGTTAGCATATGGGGTTTGACCAGAACTAAAAGGCACAAGACAGTTGGCGAAACAGGGAAAAAACACCAAAGCTCTCCCCTTATGGCTGCTCCCCTCCCAAAGTTTCCCAAGCATCTGAGGCGTGTACAGCAGCTGTGACTGCTGCCCGGCCTCTCGCCACTCCCGTGGAGGCAACCCACCCTCCTTGGTCGCTGAGTCTTGAGCTGCTGCAGTAGCACCTAGAAGCAGGTGTGGCAACCACAGATCTGAGCCCCAAATAACCAACTTGCTCAATAGGCCGCTCATTACCTCAAAGGGAGGCATCAGCATTCACTGAAGATGTATTCGGTCTTTATTCTTTACATGAAAGACCACAACACACCCTGTGTCGCAGCAAGAACCGTGACCAGAAAGGAAACAGACTCTAAGAGGCAAAGGCCCTGGCTTCTCTTAGGGTATATCCTCGGAGAAAGCATGAACATGGTGAACGGTGCTTTTAGGTTTTCCTTGCCAAAAGCTGAGCCTAGAACTCACAAGGATGGGAGAAGCCTGACCTGAATGAAGGTTCTGTCTGCATTTGTCTATTCGATTGTGTCCAGTGTCCTGTTTCGCCTTGCTAGTGTGGATTTTGGGAGAGGCTTCTGAGAGGATTGTGTGCCCAGTGGCACCAAAGCTAGAACAAGCAGCCAGAGGTCATCTCACCCTCCTGACAGGCTTGCCCTGGCACCACGGAAGCCAGGCAGCGCCTACCAGTCGACACGGCGCACTGAGATGTTGGCTTTGAATGAAAACTGATGACCCTAAACGCTAGTGCACGGAAGGTGATTGGGGTTGCACACTGCAAGAGAATACATTTTCTGCATTGAGCTCTGTTTTTATACTTAAATGCCTGCATTAGTTTGGATCAATATGCCCCATAACAGTTAATCCATGGCAGCCCCGGCCAGCCAAGAGACACCGACAAAGCAGGGCAGCCTCCCTGTGCTGATTCCCTGTGCACATGCATGTGAATTCCAGCCCAGAGAAAGGGGCAGAGGCACAGCAACAACATAAAGGAGAAGGGAAAAACATAGCAGACCATAAAAAACAGACATCATATTAAGAGACTTTGGTGGGGGGGTGACTGTCAAAATGGCCTAAGAGTGACATGTCACGGCCAAGATGATGGAGTATCCGAGACACTCCTAAAGCCAGGGTCGGATCCTCCTTGCACACCTGCAATGCAGTGATTGCTGCCGCTCTCTAATCCACACACCCCACACCAGCACTCTCTGCAGCTGAAACCAGTCTGGACTTGTACAGCTGCCACCGCTCCTCCTCACAATAAGATTATTGATGCATAACAACATTTCAGAATGGCAGGGAGGAAAAGGGGGGGAAGCCAAAGCAAGAGAATAAGGAAAGGGGAGGGGAGGCATGACTCCCCAGCCCGTATCTCACCTTTTATTTGGGCTTCATAATCGGCAATGATCTCTTTGTCTTTCTTGAACTTAGTTTGAGATGACATCTTCCAATGTGGCCAAAGGCACTGACAAGCTAATTTATTTCTCCTTTTCTTCCTGTATTCTCTCTCAAGCCCTGGTAATCACACAGCTCTGGTCGATTTCACAGGTTTAGGGGCTAATCTCTTTTACTTGCTGCAGAGCCAAGGGAAAAATCTCTCTCCTTCTGGAAGGAAAATGTTCTTTACTTGCCGAAAAATGTCTCCAGTAGCTTGGTCTGGTCAGCTCCTCTTGCAAAAGAAGAACCACCACTCTAGGAGCACAGTAACCTGCCCCAGATTTTCAAGGTTTTTCTTCCAAAAAACAATAACCAAGAACACACACTTACACACACAACATACACACACTCACTCACGCGTGCACTCGCACATTCATCTGGACATGCACACACAGTCACAATGCACACACACCCTCACTCACTCACACCCGCTCATACACACACACACAAACACACACTTCCAGGAGAGACGCGGTGCTTCTTTGGGCGTGCAGTCAGCCCCTGGTTTGCTTTCCAAGGCTCTGCTAAGAAGATGATCAGGTTGCCAAAGGGCCGGTCATCTCGCATCCTCCCTCCCTTCAGGGCTTCTGGTCTGGTGTTCAGTGAGGATCAAAGCCAGAGGAGCGAGAAGGAAGTTCTGCAGCAAGGCTTAAGCTCGGATAAACCCGGTGTTGGACTGCGCGCCCTGCAGGGCTGGCTGAGCGCTCCCCCACCACCCTGGCCCTCGCCCTCGTCACTAAGCTCCACCTCCCGGATTTTATAACAACTGACACATTGTAGCCTACAGGAGAACAGAATTCACTGCAAGCAAAAAGGGGAAGAGACGCTCACAAAAGGGAAGGCAGCAGGAAAAAGAATGGGGCTAGGAAGGCGGGAGAGGCCCCTGCAAACTCCTACCATTAGCAGTTGGATTAGGGAATTTTCTTCCAAAGTCTCTGAAAGGTCCACCTTGTCTTTGCACCATGCAATTTAATCCAATTTCTCAAAGCAACAGCTATGTGACAATTTGTCCCTCGGTGGGAATTGTCTAGCAGAGTAAGGGGCTGACCCAAGTAGGCAAGCTCATTAATATTTGTTGAACAATTGCGGGGTGGCAGGGACAATGCCAGGTGTTTCAGACGTGCAGCTTTGCAAAGCCACTGAAAGCAGGCATGCTGGAAACACCCTGCTGCCTCAGTGTCTCATTGGGCGTTGGGCAAATTAATAACTTACTGAACCTCAGATTTCTGAACAATAAAATGGGCTCTCTTTGGGGGCTTTTTCATTCTTTCTTTCAACAAATATTTACTGAAAGTCTACTATTGGTCAGGCATCATTCTGGGTACAGGGATGCAGCAATTATCAAAATAGGGGAAAAAATCCCTACCCTCTGGGAGCTCCAGGGTCTCCATATCACACACCTCCAGGAAGTCACCACATGAATGTTCACAGTAAAAGCACTCCAGAGCAGAACTCAGAATGCATTGTGATGGGTGCCTCCTGGAGTTGTGCAAGGCAAGAGGCCCTGGGAGGGGCAGGCAAAACATTTTTTAAAATAAGAAAATTATATAATGTAGAAGATGATAAGTGTATGACAAAGGAAGGAAATATTGCAGGGTAGGGGGCTTCAGGAATGAAGGAGCTCTTGGGAGATCAAATAAGAATGTAAAGCCAAGTTTAGCCAAGTGCCTATCATATAGGAAGCACTCAATAAATGATAGCAATTATTATCCCATGATATCCCCTCAGCAACCTAACAACATAATGTAAGTATTCCTCTGTAACAGATGAAGGAACAGAGGCACAGATATGGGAAGTGACTTACCCAAGGTCACCAGCATTCCGACCTAGGCTGTCTGACACCAGATTCTGCCCATGCAAACGTTCGAAGTCTTCTGCATTCTACCAGAGAGCTAAAACCCATTTCACATGCCATTAAGGTACAATAAGATTAAAAAATGAAATCAAGCACTCTATAGGGTCACCAACCACTGGAATTTCACATATTAATATTATTATTAACATGTATTATCCCCTGAGTATGGTATTTTCACAAATTTCTCAAAAATAGTCTTCCATTTGCCTTTTCTGAACATATAATAAATTACTTAACTTGAGTTTAGAAATGAATAGATTACCCATGTCAATCCATTGAGGTTTCTTAGAGAAGGTGGCAGTAGTAATCGGTCCCCCCAGACAGGCATGGCGAGGGGCTTGTGGGTAGCAGGGCATTTCCTGTGAAGCAGACAGTACGAGCTAAGGTCAACAGATAGCAATGCACAGGATCTGCTTGGAGAAGTCCAGCTAGGAGAATTTCAGTGCTTATTCCAGCTTCATGCCTAGAGTCAGGAAATCTCAAAGGTCCTACATCGCAACTGGCCCATGGCCATTGTCATCAGCCCCCTGCTTCACCCACCCCACAGGCATACTCAGGCCCTCTTCAGCTCCCCTTTGGACTGGTTCAAAACAGAGACTGCCACACGTGTTAGCTGAGAAAGATGTGCTCCAAGATTAGCGTCCCTGCCTCAAGCCTGGACTCTCAAAGAAAGCTGGGAGTTAGCAGTGCACACCTTGGCATGTGACAGACTGGCTCTCCTGCCTGGCTCTGCCACTGACTAGCTCTGGGAGCTGGAGCAATTGACTGAACGGTAACCTGCTTGTTGCCCACTTGAGGCAGGAAGAAGTAAATGTCAGCTACTCTCTTCCTTACTCCACAGATATTTCTGGGCGACCCCTGTGTAGGGCACAGCCACAGGAATGTCACACAAATCCATATGAAATTGGAGCAAAGTGTGGTATAGAGCTGTGTGCCAAAGGGCAGGAGAAGCTGGATCCTGGTCCAAGACAAATGGTGATTTCAGTTCTGGCTCTGCCGCTGACCACCTTGTAGGGGGTCTAAGGTAGCTTCTGTGCCTCATCTGTACAATGTGGTGATCTCACTCACTGCACAGGATCTAATGTGATCAGGGTTTTGCAGTCCCTGGCACATAGCAGAAGTCCCACAGATGTTCTTTCTTTCCTGGGGCTCTACCATGCTGGACCTCGGACAAGAGTCGGGGCCCCACAGATACCCAGGTTAAAAGCATGAAGGGAGGAAAGAAGAAAAAAGGAGAAAGAAGAAAAGGCTTATGCCCCTCACTAATACACCACTGCACACCCTGAATCATATTATCCAGAATCTTCTGTCCCCAAGAGCAGGTGATGTGACCTAGGCCAGCCCATGGCACAATATCTTCACCCTTTTCCTTCCAATCCTCCCCTCAGCTCACCCCAGTCTCCCAGCTGTCCTTCTGTGACACCCCCTTCCACATGGCCACTTCTTCCTTGCTCTATGAGAGAACCAACTGCTATTCCTGATGTCCACCCTCCACATGATAGTTACAGAAACCAGATTTCTCCCTCAAATAAACACGGTATGCAATAGGAAAAGGGACTCTACCATTGATCTGTGCCAACCCCACAGGACGGGAATACTCCCTGAAGGGTATCTTCCATTTGTCTTGGGCTCATTCCTGAGCTCTCTTAGATATTGCTGAATTACACTAACAGCCAGTATTTATTGAGCCCTTGTTCCATACAGGCCCTGGCCAACTGCTCTGCGTAGGTTTCATTACTGACTTCTGCTGCAACCCAATTGGTCAGGTGCTGTAATCATCCTTGTTTTACAGGTGGGGAAACAGAGGCACAGAGCTGTAAAGCAATCTTCCCGAGGTCTCATATCTAGACACTGACTGAATCACATCCAAGCCCAGGTCTGACCAACATCAGAGCCCAAGGGCTTCACCGGCACACGATTCTGTCCCAAAGCCATCATCACACGAATAATTGCTGTCAAATATTATTTTTTCAATTGATAGTGTTCAACCTAAAGTTTGCTATTTTAAAAAAGAATCTGAGGTTAAAAATACAAGGAAAGCACATCACAAATGGCCATTGATGAGGCTTAAATTACAAGTACAGCTGAACGACACAAAACTCACTGAACTGGTTTCTTTTACTGGGGGAAAAAAAAAGACTCTACTTGAAAGAAGAGTGACCAGAATAGTTTTTGGTTTAAGGCAATTTTGTTTTTCTGGTCAAATATGAAACCCTCCTAAGATGACTAATAAGAGTTGACATCTTTTGTGCCGTTCTCCATGTTGCTACAAACTAAAATATCCTTGGCCAGCTCAGTGAATAGTTCTGCCCTTCAATCTCTGCTCTGCAAAATGAAAGCAAAAACTGAACTCAGTTAGTGCCAGAATTTGATACAATTAATAGTGATGATGACAACATGCCTTTTGTGTATATATTGCTTTATATTTTAAAAGCCCTTTCATATTATTTCTCTTATTTGGTGCTCACAGTAACCCCTGGGGGACAAACGGAGCTGTTTCTAATCCCTGTTTGACTGATAAGGAAATGAGTGGATAAGTGGAAGCTTTGATGGGAGATTTTATAACCTCAAGTACAAGGATGGCCTTCCTAACTGTGTCACAAAATCCACCTGACAGATTCAATTACATAACAATTTTTTCAAAACTCTGCCTGGCAGAAGCCACCATAAGCCAACTCAAAGACAAATGGCAAACTGAAATACAATATTTGCAACACATATCATAGGCCAAGAACTAATTTCCCTGTTCTACAAAAACATATTAATTTCCCTGACATACAATTCAAAAACATACTTGTACATAAATGTTCATATCAGAGCTGTTCATGACAGCCTAAAAAGTAGAGACGACCCAAAGGTCCATGAACAGGTGAATGGATAAATAAAACATGGTCTATCCACACAGCGGAGTATTATTCAACCATAAAAAAGGAATAGGAGCTGACAATGGGTGAACCTTGAAAACACTACGCTAAGTGAAAGGAGAGACACAAAATGTCACATATGATTTGAGTCCATTTATTTGAAATACTCAGAATAAATAAACCCATAGAGATAGAAAGCTGGTGAATGGTTGCCAGGGACTGGGGGGTGGGGGTGGGGGAGGGGGAGTGACTGCTTCATGGACACAGAGTCTCTTTGGTGACGATGATAATGCTTTGGAACTATATAAAAGTGATGCTTACACAACACTGTGAATGTACTAAATACCACCTAATTGTTCATGAATGGTTAGTTGTTAATGGTTAATTTTGTTACGTGACTTTTACCTCAATAAAAATATTTTAAAAGTTCCCTTCAAATCTATGAGAAAAACACCAACAAAAACAGCCCAGTAGAAAACTTAGTAAAGGATATGAATAACACTTCACAGAAAGGGCAGTACATATGAAATGTTAATCAACTTCATTCATAATGAACATGAATCAGGCATGGCTGAATCCAGGGGCTTTAACAATGTCAACAGGACACTATGTGTCTTTCTCCAACTCTTTATTCTGCTTCCCTGCACAGTGGCAGGCTCTTCCTGTAAGATGGCAAAGGTGGCCCCCAACAACTCCAGGCTAACATTCCCCCAGTTTGGCAATTCCAGCAAGGAAAGCAGTCTTTCCCAGGCGTTCCAGAGAAAGTCCCGGGAACGGTCAACTGGCCTGGGCTGGAGTGAACAGCTATCCCTGAACCTTGAGGCTTGGATCTTAGGTTTGCTCCCGGAGATGTGGGATGGGATCAATCCCAAACAACCCACATGGCCAGAGAGATTCCTGAAAGAGGATCAGGGTGCCCTTCCAGAAGGAGGAGAAATGGATTCTGGATGGGCAAAATCAAGTCTGCTATGAAAAGAATATGGGAAAGAGAAAAAGGAAATTCACAGAAGAGATCCATGGAAAATGTGATGAAGCAGCTTGAAATTATCCAGTGTTGATGTTTATAAAGCACCTTCTCATCCATCATCTTGATCCTCGCACAGTCTTTGAGATAGGTAATATTACTCCTATTTTACAGATGAGAAAATGAAGTCATGGGGAAACTGAAGGGCTTCCCCAGTGGGAAAGCCAGGCAAGGAAGCAGGACAACTGACCCTGTATCTGGTGGTCTTTCCTCTAACTATGCAGATGCCATGTCTTACTGAGAGACATTGCAATGCACATAGGAACTCATAGGCCTCAGGCACCTGCTCACTTGGCTCTGTTAGGAAAAGGAAGGAAACCAGCCTCTTAGCAATCAGAACCTGTCACTAAGCCGGAGGCAAGCTGCCAGCTGATGCAGCAGAAGTCCTCTAGCTTTTCAAGTGCACTTCCAATTATACAGCCCAACCGTCCCCTTGCTCATCCACAGGGACAGTGATTCACAGATGGGCCTCAGAATCCTAATTCTGAAAGAATAGAAAGAAAGACCTTAAAACATCCAAGCCCTTGACTCCATCACCAGCAGAGTTTGCTCATTTTCAACGATGATGAGGCCTTTGGTCCTCAGCCTCTGTAGGGTTCGCGGGGACACTTATTCCATCTGGTGAGACCTTAGCTAGATGAACACGCTGGCCATTCTCCCCATCTGTCACTCACTCCTCCCCAGAGGAGACAAAGTGACAGCCGATCATGAATTGTGGAGGATAGACTGAGTTCACCCCCTAGTCTTCTCTTTTGGGATCTGCCTGCTTACAGGAAGGGTGTGTTTGGCTGTGCTCTCTCCACCTTGCAGTGGGAGGCCAGTTCCGCCCCTACAGAAGACACCTGTGCTGGCCCCAACTAGCTGGGAGAGTCTGTTTCATTCAGGCAAGCAAAGTTAACTGAACTTTTTGGACACACACCTAAACCATGTCCTTCAATTTAGTTTTATCATGAATAAAGGTTACATTTTGAGAAGCAGAATAACAAGAAATTCCTGGAGCTGGTTTGGAAGCCTGGCTCTGCCACCTACCAGCTGCATGACCATGAGCAAGTTCCTGGCTGGTACCTAGAAAATATCATATACATACAAACCCTTTATCTGTCTGCCTCCTTTATCTACTTCTCCGTTAGCTCAAAACTTGAAAGGAAAGAAAAGTAGGACATGTTCACTCCACAGAAGTTCAACACTAAAGAACTTCTGCCTTATGATTGTCTAACCACTATGCTGTACACCTGAAATTCATACAAAATAATGTTGAATGTCAACTATAATTTAAAAATAAAAATTTTTTTAAACTTACATCTCTTTAAGGTTTTTCATTGTAAGGCATGAGGTAATCACAGCAATGCATAGTCATGGGTATTTCGTCAGGTAGCCAAGTCTTAGTCCAGCTGCTATAACAAGATACCACAGGCTGGGGGCTTATAAACAACAAACGTTTACTTCTCACAGTTGCGGTGGTCAGGTAGATCATTGACTTCTTCCGGGTCAGGGAGCTCTGTGGGGGTCTCTTTTATAAGAGCACTAATCCCATTTCTGAGGGCTCCACTCTCAGGACCTAATCACCTCCCAAAGGGCCCGTCTTTTAATACCATCACATCGAGTGTTAGGATTCCAACATGGGAATTTGGGGGTGGGGGGACACAAACATTCAGACTTCAACACCACAGCACAAGAACTCAAGGCAGAGCTTGCAGACCAATAGATGCCTGCCCAGGTAATAAATCCTCAAGATCAGACAGGGGCAGAGCAAGTGAAAGAGGAGACCATAAAACAAGAGCATAGGAGAATGTTCTAGGCAGGACAAAGACACTGACCAGACTCCCAGAGTCTCGGCCTCCTCATTTCTGCAATGGGAAAATAATATAACTTCTTAGTGTTCTTGGGAGAATTACATGAGATAATGAATGACCGGCCTTATCATGTAGATATGAGGAATTATTAGAATGCCCACAGAGCCTGCGAATGCAGTTACCATGTGTGTACTGCTCACCTTAAATGCCCTCTATGGGGTATTGGGAGAAGCAAGAGATGATGTGACTTGATCAAGGTCTTATAATTCATAAATGTTGAATCTGGGCTCTAAGCCTAGGTCATCAGATTCTACTATATCATGCAGGCCATCCACTGCTAGTAGATTCATAAGAGATATAGAGATCAGGATAAGAAATGGGAAACTCGTGTCAAATTCTCACCTTGTCTCAATGTTATGGACTGAAGGCCTGTGTCCCTCCCTAACTGCCAGTGTGATGGTATTTGAAGGTGTGGCCTTCGGAAGGTAATTAGAGTTAGATAAGGTCCTAAGAATGGGGCTTCATAGTGGGATTAGTGCACTTAGAAGACGAGACACCAGAGAGCATGCTCTCTCTTTCTCTCTCCCTCTGCCGTGTGAGGACACAGCAAAAAGGTAGCCATCTGCAAGCCAGGAAGAGGGCCCTCACCAGACCCCAACCATGCTAACACCCCGATTTCAGACTCTAGCCTCCCAAACTGTGAGAACACAAATATCTATTGTTTAAGCCTCCCAGTCTGCAGTGTTTTTTATGGCAGCCTGAGGTAAGGCACTCAGGTTAAGAAGCCCAAAGAATAGTTAATTCAAAATAATTAATAATAATAATATTAATAATAATGGAAAGAAAGTAACTATACCAAAGGATATGAATAGAAGATTTCTACTAACCCATTTACTTACACATTCAGCAAATGTATCTTAAATACTTTGAATGGGCTAAGCATCCAAAGAGCTACACACAAGCATGAACCAGACAGACATCGTCCCAACTGTTATGGAGATCTTAGTTTAACGGAGGAGACAGGTAAACAAGCAATTACAACTAAAAGTGACAGAGAAGTACAGGGTTCCATGGGATTTCATGGTAAGAGCACTTGACCCAGACTTGGAGAGCGAGAGACCGGCTTCTCATATGCAGAAATTTCTAACCTAAGCCTAAAAGACAGAGAGCTGGAGATAGCAATCCAAGACAGGGAGAGAAAGTGCTCTGAGCAGAGGGCGTGGCATGAGCTGAGAGACAACGGACTATGCTGAAGCCCAAGATCAAGGTGGAGCACGGAGGAGCGGTGCCAGAAACAGAAGCAGGCCAGAATGTGAAGAGCTTCTGAGACACGCTGACAAGTTTGCACTTTAGCTGGGGTTCAGTTGGGAGCCCCTGAAAGGAACTAACTTCATCAGATTTGCCTTTCAAAAAAGGTAGCCCCTGAAAGCAATGTGGAAACTGGACTACAACAGACAAGACAAAGGACTAGAAAGCAGAGCAGAGGCTGTTACCATCATTTAGGAAAGGCTCCAAGTTTAGACAAGATAATGCCATGTACTGCTGCATGTGAAGACTGGGTACTCTACAACCATCGCTTGACTGTATCCTGTACCAGGGACAGCATACACTGGGTGCCATTATTGTTCCCATAACTTCAGATGAGGAATTATCTACTGCAGAGCTGCCTCTCTGGGGTTAGCTGCTGTCCCTTTGTCTCCGATGCTGAGGCCCCACCCTTTCTCACCTGGACAACTTTAATAGCCTCCTTCCTGGTCCTTCTGCCTCCCTACGATCCATAATCAATCCGGGAGCCAGAGTAAGCTTTCTACGTGAAAATCAGATCATGACCCCTCCCCTGGTAAAAATCCTGCAAAGGTTTTCCACCACGTAGAGTTAAGTGCTCAGTCTTTCCCATGACCCCTGACCATTAGGCCTCTCTACCTTGCTCCTGACCTCATTTCATACTTCTCTCCCTCTGACTCCCTACTCCAAGCCACAGCAGCTTGCTTATACTCCCAGAATACTCCAAGGACTTGCTGTCACTCAGCATCTTCCAGGATCTTGGCCCACATGTCACCTTCTCAGAGATGCCCACCCAGACTACCCTATTCAAACGGCAACTCTAGCCCCTTCCCTATTTTACTTTCTGAATGATACCTCCACATCCGAAGGGACCTTATTGAAGTGATCTTATTTACATATGTTTGTTCAGTGAATGACTCTTTCCAGACCCTCCACACCCCACCCACAGTAGACTAGCATGTTGGATAGAACTTTCTGCAATGGTAGAAGTGTTCTATACCTGTGCTGTCCAATACAAAACAATAGCCACGAGCCTACTGAGCACTTGAAATGTGGCAGGTGTGACTGAAGAACTGAATTTTTAATTTGATTTTGTTTTAATGAGTTTAAATTTAAATGTAGTGGTTATTGTATTAGGCAGAGAAACTCTAGAGTATAAGCTCTAAGAAGGCAGGCACCATGCCCTTCACCACGTCCCACGTGCCCACAATGGCGCCTGACATTTAGTAAGTGCACAATAAATAATTCCTGAGGGAATGGACAAAGATACGAAAAAATGAACAAGGAATTCCCTTCTGACCTCCTCTTGGCACTGCTCTCCACTTCTCACTATGGGCCCTGAGGCCTCCCTCCACTCAGAGAGGAGGGGGGAAGTTGTTTGCTGCAGTGACCTCAGGCATTTGGCAGAAACACCAGGTGCCAGGGCAGCAGAGTCAATTACTCCCTCCACTGCACTCCATTTGGAGCCCAGCACCCCCTGTGCAGAGGTGGGATGGTAATGAGGCCTTACCAGGCCCCAGTAAATAGTGCAGCTGTTTCCTATACAGTCATTTGGGCTTTATGGAATGTGGAAGTGACTCGGCCTATAAACCCACGTGGGTCGCTTTATTTGTCTTTCCTCCTTCTCCTCCCTTGTCTAATGTTGGAAGGCACTAGGAGGGAGAGCCAAGTCAGTGTCAGGTCAAGAAACTGAATTCAATTAAAATCTTATTTGGACCCAATCTCTTTTAGGAAATGAAATCAGCATCAGGCTGAATAATAAATTTTTTGCAAGTGGGGTCCCTCCTGGGCTCCATTTAGGCAGAAAGATAATTCAGAACAGGCATTCAGCCTGGTCTTATTTTTACACAGCGAGGATTAGGACATCTACATTATCCTGTGGCAATAAAACAACATTATACTTCCCCCTGTGATAGTCCCAAATAAGATTGAGAAAGATATGGCTCCCAAATCCTCTGGAAAACACTGCTTCACCTTGTTAACGGAGCTCAGGATCAAGTGGGAAAGGAGCAGACACAGATGCTTTGAGATAGTAATGAATGTGAGGCAGAGAACAGACAATGGGTTAAGAGACAAGACAAACTGAGATCAATTTTGCAAAGACAGCTCTAGTTGAACTTCCTAGAGAATCCCTGTCATGCACCGCCGGCGGATGCTGTAAGGGGTCTGGTTTCCATTGGTGAGAAAGGAAACTCTTGTGCCTGCCTGAGAGGCTGACATGGAGGGACAAGAAAAAGTTTGACTACTTTATACTCCATGCGCATCTCTGAGAAGTGCCAGTCATGTCATCCGAGATGCTTCAGAAGAGCTGTATTTTCTCTGTAGCTCAGAAATTGTCCTTTACCTGAAGAAACCCCTGTGTCATAGCAGGGGACAGGGGCCTATCTCCAACTGCTGTGTGGACAATAGCTATGTTTCAGAGTACCAGATGCTCTAAATAAATAAATAATTAATAATAATAATAAAAAATAGCTGCATTTAAGCCCTGACAATGTGCCAGCCTCTGTGCAAAGCCATTTTCTATATAATCTCAGTGAATTCCCTTAACAACTCTAAGATACCTATAACCATCCCCACTTCACAAGGTCAAAAAAGGGGAGGATTTAGAGAATTTAACTCATCTGCCTTACTGGAGAGGACCTTGTAGAAGGAAGTAAGGGTGGCCTCTGACCAACAGGCAGCAAGGAACTGAGGTTCTCATCCAACAGCCCATGAATCCTGCCAACAACCACATAAATCAGCTTGGAATCCGATACACTATGGACTGAATTGCATTCCCCTAAAATGCATATGTTGCAGCCCCACTCACCAAAGTGCTAGCTAGTATTTGTAGATGGGACCTTTCAGATGTAATTAGGTTTAGATGAGATCATGAGGGTTGGGTTCCCATGATGTTATTAGTGCCCTTATAAGAAGAGACCAGAGAGCTTGCTCTCTCTCTCTCTCCACCATGTGAAGACACAAGAAGTTAGCTGTCGCAAACCAGGAAGAAAGCTCTCACCAGAGCCCACCATGCTAGAACCCTTATCTCAGACTTCCAGTCTCAGCAATTGTGAAGATAAGAATGTCTGCTGTTTAAGCCACCCAGGCTCTGATACTTTGTTTTGGCAGTCCGAGCTAACAAATATAATACCCTTCCCCAGCTGAGTCTTCATATGAGACCTCAGCACCAGGTGACACCTCAACTGCCGGACTGTGAGAGAACCTGAAACAGAGGACCCTGAGGACCCAAACCTGGATCCCTGATCCTCAGATACTGTGAGATCAATGTGTATGTTTTTATGCCACATTGTGGGGGTAATTTTTTACTTGGCAATAAATAACTGACACAGTCACACAACACATAAGTGCTTCAGCTGATTCCAAATCAGGTGAACCTAGCCCTAGAATGCACTTATTTTTGCACTCCTTCACACTGCCTCTCATGTTTTCTTCCTTCCCATTCCCCAGACTACCAATACAGGTGCCTACTTCACTGAAACAGTCTGATGCCGCTCCTTTTCCTGCAGCCCTGCCCACCAGGGATAAGAACGGGTCCATGAACGCTTCAGCAGGCAGCACTGCAGAGTGAAAAGCAGGCAGATTCTAGAGTTAGGTCATTGGATTAGAATCACAGCATTGCCAGCACACAACAACTACATGACCTACGGCAAGTCACTTCCCAAATCTGAGTCCTCACCAGCCATCTCTTGAAAGATTGTTTCTTTTTTTTTTTAATTTTTATTGTATTTTTCCATTACCATTCATCCCCCTTATATTCTTTTCCATGACCCCCGCACCCCCCCCCCGCCCAGTCACCACACTGCTGTCCATGTCCATGAGTCCTTTTCTCTTTTGTTCCATCCCTCCTTCCCTAACTCCTACCCCAGAGCTCTCATCCTGCTCTCTATGAATCTGTCTCAATTTTGCTTCTTAGTTCAGGTTGGTCATTAGATTCCACATATGAGTGAAATCATATGGCATTTGTCTTTCTCTGACTGGTTTATTTCACTTAGCATAATGTTCTCCAGGGCCATCTATGCTGTTGCAAAGGGTACATTTTTCTTCTTTTTTGCAGCTAATTAGTATTCTATTGTGTAAATGCACCATAGTTGGTTTATCCACTCATCTACTGATGTACTCTCAGGCTGCTTCCACATCTTGGCTATTTTAAATAATGCCGCAATGAACTTACGGGTGATTATACTCTTTCAAATTAGTGTTTTGGGTTTCTTCAAATAAATATCCAGAAGTGGAATCACTGGGTCAAAAGGTGGGCCCATTTTTAATTTTTTGAGGTATCTCCATATTGCTTTCCACAGTGGCTGCACCAGTCTGCATTCCCACCAACAGTGCAAAAGGGTCCCCCTTTCTCCACATCCTCTCCAGCATTAGTTGTTTATTGATTTATTGATGATAGCCATTCTGACAGGTGTGAGGTGATATTTCCTTGTGGTTTTAATTTGCATTTTTCTGATGATTAGTGACATTGAGTATCTTTTCATACATCTATTGGCCATCTGTATGTCCTTTTTGGAGAAGTGTCTATTAAGTCCATTGCCACTTTTTAATTGGATTGTTTGTTTCTTTGACGTTGAATTTTACAAGTTCTTTATAAATTATGGATATTAACACCTTATCAGATGTATCAGCAAATATGTGCTCCCATTCTGTGGGTTGTCTTTTTATTTTGTTGATGATTTCCTTTGCTGTGCAAAAACTTTTCAGTTTGATGTAGCCCCATTTGTTTGTTTTTTTCTTTTGTTTCTCTTGCCTGGGGAGCTATATCAGAAAAAAATATTATTACAAGCAATTCTAAGATTTTATTGCCTAAGTTTTCTTCTAGATTTTTATGGGTTTGGGTCTAATATTTAAGTCTTTAATCCACTTTGAATTTATTTTTGTGTGTGGTGTAATAAGGTAATGTAGTTTCATTTTTCTGCATGTATCTGTCCAATTTCCCCAACACCATTTATTGAATAAACTATCTTTAGCCTATTGTATGTGTTTGCTTCCTCTGTCAAATATTAGTTGACAATAAAGGTGTGGGTTTATTTCTGAGGTCTCTATTCTGTTCCATTTATCTATATGTCTGTTTTTATGCCATTACCATGTTATTTTGATCTATGGCTTTATAGTATAGTTTGATATTAGGTAGTGTGAGTCCTCCAACTTTGTTCTTCTTTCTGAAGATCTCTATTCCTACTCAGGGCCTTTTGTGGTTCCATGTAAGTATTTGAATATTTGTTCTAGTTCTGTGAGTATATCGTTGGTATCTTGATAGGAATTATGTTGAATCTATAGATTGCTTTGGGTAGTATGGACATTTTAAAGATGTTAATTTTTCCTATTCATGAACACAGTACATCCTTTCACTTATTTGTATCTTCTTCAATTTCCTTCTTCAATATCTTATTATTTTCTGAGTACAGGTCTTTATCATTCTTAGTTAGATTTATTCCTAACTATTTTACTCTTTTTGAAGCAATTGTGATAGGGATTGTTTTCTTAATTTCCCTTTCCAATAGTTCATTATTGGCATATAAAAATGCAACCGGTTTCTGGATATTAATTTTGTATCCTGCTACTTTACTGAATTCATTTCTCACCTCTAGTAGTTTCTTGGTGGAATCTTTAGAGTTTTCTATGTATTATATCACCTGCAAATAATGTTATCTGCAAATAATGACAGTTTTACTTCTTCCTTTCCAATTTGGATGTCTTTTACTTCTTGGCTGAACGCATGGCTAGGACTTCCAGTACTACGTCAGATAAGAGAGGTGAAAGTGGACATACCTGTCTTGTTCCCAATCTTAAGAGGAATACCTGCAGTTTTTCCTGTTGAGTATGATGCTGGCAGTGGGACTGCCATATATGACCTTTATTACATTTGGCACGTTCCCTCTGTTCTCCCTTTGCTGAGAGTTTTTATCATAAATTGGTTCTGGATTTTATCAAATGTTTTTTCTGCATCTATTGATATGATCGTGTGCTTTTTATCCTTCATTTTGCTTATGCATTGTATCACATGTATTGATTTGTGAATGTTCTACCAACCTTGCATCCTGAGAATGCATCCCACTTGATCATGGTGTATGATCTTTTGATGCATTGCTATATTCAGTTTGCTAATATCTTGTTGAGGATTTTAGTATCTATGTTCATCATGGATATTGGCCTATAGTTTTCTTCTTTGAGGTGTCTTTATCTGGCTTTGGAATTAGGATAATGCTGGCCTCATAAATGAGCTTGGGAGTCTTCCCTCTTATTGAACTTTTTTTGGAATAGTGTGAGAAGGAAAGGTTGTAGTTCTTCTTGGAATTTTTGGTAAAGTTCACCTGTGAAGCCATTTGGTCCAGGGCTTTTGTTTGTTGGGAGTTTTTTGATTACTGCTTCAATTTCACCAGATGCAATTTGAGTATTCAGATTCTGTCATTCTTCCTGATTTCGTTTTGGAAGATTGTATGTTTCTAGGTATTTATCCATTTCGTCCAGGTTGTCCAATTTGTTGGCGATAGCTGTTCATAATACTTTCTTATAATCCTTTGTATTTCTTTGATGTCTGTTGTTATTTCTCTTCTGATTTTATTTATTTGAGTCTTCTCTCTTTTTTTCTTGATGAGTTGATAAAGGTTTGTCACTTTTGTATATCTTTTCAAAGAACTAGCTCTTGGACTCATTGATCTTTTGTGTCATTTTTTAGACTTACTTCATTTATTTCTGCTCTGATCTTTATTATTCCCTTCCTTCTACTCACTTTGTGCTTTGCTTGTTGTTCTATTTTAAGTTCCTTTAAATAGAAAGTTAGATTGTTTATTTGAGCTTTTTCTTGTTCCTTAAGATAGGCTGCAATGCTATGAATTTCCCTCTTAGGATTGCTTTCCCAGTGTCCCACAGCTTTTGGGTCATTGTGTTCTCATTCTCATTTGTTCAAGGGATCTTTAGATTTCTCCCTTGATCTCACTGTTTACCAATTCATTGTTTAATAACATGTTATTTAGCTCCCATGTCTTTATGCATTTTTCAGTTTTCTTCTTGTGATTGATTTCTAGTTTTATAGCATTATGGTCAGAGAATATGTGTGATATGATTTCAATCTTCTTAAATTTATTGAGACTTGTTTTGTGTCCTAACATGCATGCTGTCTATCCTTGAAAACATTTCATGTACACTTGAAAAGAATGTATATTCTACTGCTTTGGGGTGAAATGCTCTGAAGATATCAATTAAATTCATTTGAATAGTGTGTCATTGAAAACTGCTGTCTCCTTGTTGATTTTCTGTCTGGAAGATCTATCCACTGAAGTCAATAGGGTGTTAAAACCCCCAACTATAACTGTATTTCTATCGATCTCTCCCTTTTTGTCCATCAAGATTTGCTTTACATATTTAGGTGCTCCTATGCTGGGTGCATAAATGTTTACTATGGTTATAGCCTCTTGTTGGATCGTTCCCTTTATCAGTATGTGGTGTCCTTCTTTGTCTCTTACTATAGCCTGGGTTTAAAGTCTATTTTGTTGGATAGAAGTATTGAAGCTTTTTTTCCTTTCCGTTTGCATGAAATATCTTTTTTCCATCCCTTTACTTTTAGTTTGTGTATATCTTTTGTTCTGATGTGGGTCTCTTGGAGACAACATACTCATATACATGGGTTTTCATTTCTTATCCATTCAGCTAACCTGCGTCTTTTGATTGGAGCATTTAAGCCATTTACATTTAAAGTGATTAATGATATATATATGTATTTATTGCCATTTTATTTTTTAACGATTTTTCTCTGTTTTTTTCTTTTTCTTTTTTTTTAAACAAGCCCTTTAACATTTGTTGCAGTACTGGTTTGGTGATAACACACTCCTTCCGCTTTTTCTTGTCTGGGAAGCTCTTTATTTCCCCTTCGATTTTAAATGATAACCTTGCTGGGTAAAGTAGCCTTGGTTGTAGGTCCTTGCCTCCCATAACCTTGAATATTTAATGCCAGTCCCTTCTGGCCTGAAATATTTCTGTTGAGAAATCAAATGACAGTTTAATGGGAGCTCCCTTGTAGGTACCTAATTGATTTTCTCTTGTGGCTTTTAAGATTCTCTCCTTCTCTTTAAGCTTTGCCATTTTAATTATGATGTGTCTTGGTGTGGGCCCTTTTGGGCCCATCTTGTTTGGGACTCTCTGCACTTCCTAGCCTTATGTGTCTTTTGCCTTCATCAGGCGAGGGAAGTTTTTGGTCACTATTTCTTCAAATAGGTTTTCTACCCCTCGCTCACTCTCTTCTCCTTCTGGTAACCCCATGATGCAGATGTTGTTACAATTCATGTTGTCCCAAGGCTTTTTAAACTCTCATTTTATAAAATTCTTTTTTCATTTTACTCCTCTGCTTGGGTGTTTTTTTCCTACCCTGTCTTCCAAATCATTGATTCAATCCTCTGCTTCATCTAATGTACTCTTTATTCCTTTCAGTGTATTATTTATTCCAGATATTGCATTCTTTATTGCTGACTGGTCCTTTTTTATTGTTTCTATGTCTTTCTTCATGGTGTTGAACACCCTTATAATCATTACTCTAAACTCTATATTTGATAAATTGATTGCCTCCATTTCCTTTAGTTCTTCTGGAGAATCATCTTGTTCTTTCATTTGGGGCTCATTTCTTTGTCTTCCCATTTTGACTGTGTCTTTGTGTTTGTTTCTACGTAAATATTAGGTAGATTTGCAAAGACTCTGGTGTAGACCTATATCAGATGCTGCCTATGACTGGCCCTGACAAACTGTTTGAAGCTATCAGCAATCCACAGCTTGTGGCTCACTCTGCTGGGCCTGGGTATGTGCAGAAAGAACCAGGCTGTGTACCAAAGCCAGCTTTTACAAGCACTGGGCCTGAAGGAGGCTCAGCTATAGTCTCAAAGCCCCCAGTAATCTGCCTTGGCCTGCCGGCTCTCTGTTAGGCTTAATCACTAAAAGTGCCTCCAGCTGCTGAGCTCAAGCTCCAAACGGTGGTGCAAGAGGGATTCCTGTGGTAGGGCTATTGCTTCCCTCTAGGCTGAGGCTGCATGAAAGGGAGTGTTCTGCCCTAGAAAGATGACTTCTGCACTATGTGGGGATAACTGAGCACAGGGATCCTGGCAGCTGGCTCTTCATCTCTCTCCCCAGAGCCAAATATCCCAGACTCTCCTTGTGTGGCTCTAGTCAGCTCTGACCTCCCTTTGCCGGAGCACAGGGTAAATGTCTGCAAATGAAATTTTGTGTGTTGACCCTTTAAGAGGCTCCTTGTTTCTAACGATCTCTCCCTGGCATACAGCAACCCTGTGGAAATTCTGTGGAAATTCTGCGGGCTCGGAATCCGCCACACAACCCCACTGCTTTTCACAGCTGATGTTAGTGGGGTTCCTTTCCTGGTTGTGGTGCTCTAGGTTGGGGAGCAGAGCCTGGGGTTTAGGCCCCATACTTCTCAGGGGGAATTCCCCAGCTGCTGAACTATCCCTCCGGAACTTCAACTGCCACCTGTTGGAGCCCAGCCAGACCTCTTGCGCCTCCGCACTTCCCTTCACTTTTGACATGGTGAAATGGTTTCTCCTGTTTGCCCTTGGTTATAAGGCTTCTCTCAGCCAGTGTTCAGTTGGTCACTCAGGATGATTTTTCTATAATTTAGTTGCAATTCCAGTTTGGTCCTGGGTGGAAGTTAGTGTAGCTTTCACCTACTCTACCGCCATTTTGGGTATCCAAAAGATTGTTTCTCGTAAGGTGACTAGAATGTCTTTATGCAGAGAGCTATACTCTAGGAACAGTTGTGGATAAGGTCCCTTGCCCTCCTCTTTCAGCCTAACAAATCTCATCTTAAGACAAGAAGAGTCACAGGCATTCCCCAAGGTGGATCAAAGTTAAGCCCGCCAGTCTGAGTCTACCAATGAATTCAGTGTTCCTCAGCAGTGCTCTGTCATGAGGCAAGAGAGAGGTTATTGTTGAACCAGAACCAAGGACCTAGACTGTGTCCCCAACAGAGCCACAGAGTTACATTTTCCTTCAAGATGTCTCTTCTGCCACTGGCATATCTGTGTTTGCCTACCTAGACTCCATAAGACTAATTCTTATTTGGAAAATACAAATGTCAGCCCTCTGTGGTCATTTTGTGGACAAAATTTGTACTTGCTAGTTCTACATGAGATAAGGTCTGTTTGTAAATCTTCCCAAGTAAAACTGCAGTCATTCTACCCAAACACATTTTCAGCCTCATCATAGTATGTTGTGATGACGGCAAGTAAAGGAAGCAGTCCATAAATGTGGTCATGTTGGGAAATAATTATCCCAAGTGAAGGCAAAAGCCAAAACAGACCACATTTAGCCTCACTACTATACTTACAGACCACACAAAAGTTTTTTAGGTACATAATTTAACCCATTGTCTATCATGATATGGCACTGCTTCTGATAAATTGTTACATGAAAAGGAAGAATGTAAAAAATGTGAATATAGTATGATATCATCTAGGAAGAAAAAGAAAAAAGGAAATAAAAACATTCTAAGGAAATGATTTTCAAATACATATTAGAGACACCTGGAGAACTTCTTTAAACACATTGCTGTACCCCATCCCTAGAGTTTCTGATTAATAGGACTGAGATAAGGATAAAAATTTTTCACTTCTAACAAGATCTCTGATGTTGTTAGTCTGGACATCAGACTTTGAGAACAACTATTATAAGAAAATATGCCACGATTCATTGGTTACATGTAGGCAGTAGATCTAAAAAGAATCATTTTTAATTCTACATAATATTATTCTATATTATTGAATGTTGATAATAAAGAATATATTTTTTACAATCAGATAAATATATAATTAGTATAAAAGAAAGGGAGAAAGTCAATTTTTAAAATATGTGTGTATCAAACAAGTAAATCCTCTATGTTCTCTTTCATGTAAAATTCAAAGTGTAACCATGGTGATAGAAATCAGAGCCTTGGCAATGATTTTTTGGGATATGACACCTAAAGAAAAAGTAACAAAATAAAAAAACTAACAAGTAGAACTACACCAAACTAAAAAACTTCTGCATAGCAAAGGAAACCATCAACAAAATAAAAAAGCGACCTACCGAATGGGCAAAAATATTTGAAAAGTGTTAGTAGCCAAAATATATAAAGAACTCATACAACTCAATAGCAAAAAAAAAAAAAAAAAAACCCAAGCAATCCAATTTTAAAACAGGCAAATTACCTGAATAGACATTCTTCAAAGAAGATATACATGCAAATGGCCAACAGGTACATGAAAAGGTGCTCAACATCACTAATCATCAGGGAGATACAAATCAAAACTACAAAGTATCACCTCATAGCTATTAGAATGGTTATTATCAGAAAAACAAGAGATAGCAAGTATTGGGAAGGATGTGTAGAAAATGGAATCCTTGCATACTGTTGATGGAATTATGAATTAGTACAGCCATGATGAAAAAAAGTATGATGGTTCCTAAAAAATTAAAAATAGAACTATAATATGATCCAGCAATTTAACTTCTGTGACTATATCTGAAGGAAATGAAAACGATATGTCAAAAGGATATACACTCCCCACCACCCATGTTTATAGCAGCATTATTTACAATAGCCACACCCACACGGAAACAACTTACGTGTCCATGGACAGACAACTAGGTAGAGAAGTTGTGGTATGTACATACAATGGAATATTATTCAGCCATAAAGAGAAGGAAATCACGCCATTTCTAACAACATGGATGGACCTTGTGGGGGGTGAGGTGAAATTGGAGAAAGGTGGTCAAACTTCCAATTGTAAAATAAGTAAGTACCAGGGATGTAAAGCATAGCAGGCTGAGAGTAAACACTGCTGTTATACTTGAAAGCTGTTAGGAAAGTAATACTAGAGTTCCCATCACCCAAAAAAAAAACTTTTTTCCCTTTTTTTGTATCTATATAATGGATATTAATTAAACTTACTGTGTAATCATTTCATAAAATATATAGGTCCAGTCATTATGTTGTACACATTAAACTTATACAGTGCTGTATGTCAATTATATCACAATAAAACTAGAAAAACAATTTGAGGATATCAGAACAGAAGTTGCCTATGGGGGCGGGGATTAACCAGAGGGGGTCAACAGGGAACTTTGTAGAGTGATGAAAATATTTACCATGACTGGTAGTTAGCCAGGAGTATACATGCATTTATCAAAACTAATCTAAGCATACATTTAAGATCTGTATGTTTCTCTATGTGAATTTAACTCATTTAAAAGAACAAAACACTATTCCTCCAGGGAATAGTGACCTTTTGGTCAAGATGGCAGTGTATGTAAACATGGCTCACCTCTTGCATAACTACATCAAAATTACAAATAAAATATAAAACAACCATCACTCAGACTTGTCATAAATTGAGTTGAATGGAAGTCTGACAACTTCGAAATTAAAGAAACCACATCCATCCAGACTGGTAGGAGGGGCATAGACCCAGAATGGGCTGAACCCTCACCCATGTGTGGTCCATAAAAATCTGGGAGGAGTATCTCAGAAGCAAAGAGTCCCAGCCCAACACCAGGCCCCCAGCCCAGGGTTCCCGTGCCAGGAAGATAAGTCCCCAAAACTTCTGGCTGCAAAAACCAGAGGGGTTTGAGTCAGTGGAAGAAACTGCTAAAGCTGCAAGCAGACACAGACACACACCCTCACCTACTCTGACTCACTCCCTCTTAGCTCCAGCACCAGGGAAGTAGCTTGAAAGGCAGTGGCATAAAGGGAGACACTGAAGTGTCTGGCATTAATGCAAGCAGAGGCCATTGTCCATTTTCTAAATCCTCCCCCAACAGAGCCAGTAAGCTGATGCCATACCTGAGACTCCATCCACCTGGCTAACACTGTTTGACCTGCCTTGGAGACCTGCCTCACAGTCCCTCAAGCAATCCCCTCACCACTGTCATGTCCATGGGTTATGCATATAGGTTCTTTGGCTACTCCATTTCCTATACTGTACTTTACATCCCCATGGCTAATCTATAACTACCTATTTGTACTTCTTAATCCCCTCACCTCTTCACCCATTCCCCCACACGCCCTTCCCATCTGGCAACCATCAAAACACTCTGTATTCATGATTCAGTCTCTGTTCTTCTTGTCTGCTTAGCTTGTTTTTTAGATTCAATTATTGATAGATACGTATTTTTGCCATTTTATTGTTCATAGTTTTGATCCTCTTTTTCTTAAATAAGTCCTTTTAACATTCCTCATAATAATGGTTTGGTGATGATGAACTCCTTTAGTTTTTTCTTGTTCAGGAAGCTCTTTATCTGCCCTTTGATTCTAAATGACCACTTTGCTGGGTAAAGCAATCTTGACTGTAAGTATCTGCTTTTCATGACTTTGAATATTTCTTGAAAATCCCTTCTAGCCTGCAAAGTTTATTTTGAGAAATCAGCTGACAGTCTTATGGGAACTCCCCTATACATAACTAACTTTTCTCTTGCTGCTTTTAAGATTCTCTTTTTGTCTTTAACGTTTAGCATTTTAATTATGATGTGTCTTGGAGTGGGCCTCTTTGTATCTGTCTTGTTTGAGATTCTCTGTGCTTCTTGGACTTGCATGCCTATTGCCTTCAAAATTAGGGAAGTTTTCTTTTATTATTTTTTTTCAATAAGTTTTCATTTTCTTGCTTTTTTTCTTCTCCTTCTGGCACCCCTATAATGCAAATGTTGGGCCTCTTGAAGTTATCCCAGAGGCTGCTTAACCTATCCTCATTTTTTTTTTTTGTATTCTTTTTTCTTCTTGTTGTTCTGCTTGGTTGTTTTTTGTTTCCTTACGTTCCAAATCATTGATTTGATTCTTGGATTCATCCACTCTACTGTTGTTTCCCTGTAAATTAATTGTTCCTTATTTCAATTAGTATATATTTGATTTCTGACTGGAACTTTTTTTATGCTGCTGAGGTCTCACTAAGTTTGTCAAACATCCTTATAACCAGTGCTCTGAACTTTGCATCTGATAGATTGCATATCTCCATTTTATTTAGCTCTTTTTCTGAAGTTTTGATCTGTTCTTTCATTTGGGCCATGTTTCTTTGTCTCCTCATTTTGGCAGCCTCCCTCTGTTTGTTTCTACGTATTAGGTAGAGCTGCTATGACTCCATGTCTTGGTAGTGTGACCTACTGTGTTAGATGTCCTGTAGGGTCCAGTGGCACAGCCTCCCCTTATCACCAAAGCTGGGTTACTCGAGGTGCACCCTTTGCATGGGCTGAGTACACCCTCTTCTTGTAGTTGAGACTTGGTTGCTGTTGGCAGATCAATGGGAGGGATTTACCCAGGCCAATCAGCTGCAAGGACTGGCTGTGACTACTTACCACCAATCTCCATTCTCTGTGAAGGATCAGCTGTGCAGGAGCAGGATGGTGGTACTCTGACATGGTCTGTAGCTGTCCAATGGGTGCGCTGGCCCTGGGGTTTCCCAGGTGGTGCAGGCCAAGGTCAGCCCCCATCTATGTTTTTCCTGAGCTGCCTTTCTTGAGCTCATCTGAAGAAATCTGAAATGGCCACTACTTATGCTGGACTTGGAGATTCCCAGGTAAAGCCAAGCTGTGAATCTAGGCTGGCTGCTGTTAGCATCAGGTCTGGGGCTCACTGAGGCAGCTGTTACTTTTTTGAGGGGATTTAGGAAGTTGTGAAGCATGAGCCAAGACCAGCCATTCATATGGATAAGTAGTTTGTGTGGGCCCATAAGTTGGATGTGGCTGAGTCTCTGGGGATCTCCAAGGAGGGTTAAACAGTGTTAGCAATTTTGATAGTCTTTGGCTCTGTGGGGGGAGAGTTTAGAAAAGAGACAATGGCTTCTGCCTGCATTAATGCCAAACACTTCAGTTTCTCCCTTTATGCCACTGCCTTTCAAGCTACTTCCCTGGTGCTGGAGCTAAGAGGGAGTGAGTCTGAGTAGGTGAGGCTGTGTGTGTCTTCTTTAAGAGAAACTGCTTGGGGCCTTAGCAGTTTTTTCCACTGACTCAAACTCCTCTGGTTTTTGCAGCCAGAAGTTCTGGGGACTTATCTTCCTGGCACTGGAACCCTGGGCTAGGGGCATGGCACTGGAAACCTGGGCTGTGCTGGGACACTTTGCTCCCAAGATATCCCTCCCAAATGTTTATGGACCACACATGGGTGAGAGTCTAGCCCATTCTGGGTCTATGCCCCTCCTACCAGTCTGGACGGATGTGGTTTCTTTAATTCCAAAACTGTCAGACTTCCATTCAACTCAGTTTCTGATGGTTCTGAAAAATGGTTGTTCTATATTTTAGTTGTAATTTTGATGTTATGCAAAGAGGTGAGCCATGTCTGCCTATTCCACCATCTTGACCAGAAGTGCCTTGACAACTTTTAATATCCTTTAGAACAACTCTGATGTTGGTCTTGGAAATTAAAGGTCTTCCACTGTAATCTGTTTTCAAATATGCTCTGTCAAAAGGTTGCATGCTCTTTAAAAACATATCTATTTGTCTTAGTAACCTTAGTGCCTGGCATTGTACCTGGCACATAGTACATGTTCCAAAAATATGTGATCCAGATGTGGCAAGATCTTGGTGGGCAAATTTTGCTCATCACATGCCCACCTTGAACTGAGACTCAGCATTTCAGTGCATTCTCAAAAGAGATTAAACTCTCCAACATAGCAATAAGGAATGTCTATTTTACTGAAAAATTCTTGAGGAGTCAGAAAGGAAAGTTTACATTGCATGTAATATAGCAATACTCCATAAAATTTCCTTTAAATATTTCTCTTCTTTTTCTTCAAAGTCCTCTCCACTATGAGCTACTTCATTTTTCCTTCCTTCTCTTCCTCTTCCTTTACCTCAGCCTCTAAAAAATATGCTCTATTTTCCCAAAGCTGTTCAGTTTTCAGCCTTAGAATGCCAACCCACTCAGCCAAATAACAGCCTGGTGATTGGTTAATGGAGTAGAACCATCTGTCTATTGTTCTTCAAGCTTGATGCTTATGAGCTCATCTTCACCCCCACCCCAAGCAGCTGATCAAAGTGTTACTAACCTATATAGGGGTCTCCTGAAAGGGGAGTGAGAGGATAGGGTGCTAAGAGAGGGAAGAATCTATTGCTAAGAAAGTAAGACTTTTCTCCATCAGGTTACAGAGATATACTGAATGAATGAATCAAGATTATCACCATCAAGCCTTAGTCAACGTCAAAACACGGATGCCTGCCAGAACTACCATTTCCCCTAATCCTAACCCCTTCTCCTGCAGGATCCAAATCAGCCACTCTTCAGTGGGTTTCTGGCTTAACAGAAATGACAGCAAAGCTCTGTGCCTGAAATATAGAGCCTTCTGAGTAACTAAGTTGTCCCCTAGTGTGCGTTCTCTGGTCCTCTTGCTGGGCCCTCCTTTGTTGGCATCTAGGCCTCATCTGTCTTCTTGGTCTCTGATCCAAGAAAGTGCTTTGACCATAATTACCTGTCTGGTGCAGCCTCCAGCCTCACTCTGATCTGTGCCACCTGGACATAACCTTCTTCTACCCTCGTTCCACTGCTTCAGTTCTGTCATGAACACTGGATACTGAGCATTCTAAAGAAATGGAAGTGAGATGGAGAGAGTCTCCTGTTCTTTAAACACTAATTCTGTGCCAAGGCCTGTGATTAAGGGCTCTTAACCAGCATGTTTGGGTTAAATACTGCTCTTCCTTGGGCAAGTTATTTGACTTTTCTGTGCCTCAAGTTTTCTCCTATGGAACATAGAGATAATAATAGTAAATTTTCAATTCATGTTCATTGTGGATATTATCTCTATTACTGCTCACGTATACTGACTTTATTTAATTCTCACAAAAATATTGGAAGGTAAATATTATTTTCCCTGACTCGTAGGTTTTACAGAAGAGGAAACTAGAGTTCAGATAAAGTGACTAACTCACCTTTGGTAACAGAGCCAGTGAGTGGTGGAAGCAAGATCTAAGTTTGGGTCTATTTGATCCCCAGACCCCATGCCCTTTTCATCATGTCAGGCCTCCTCCAAGTGGCGAAGGCTCCTGGGGAAAAAGTAAAGAACAAGAGGCCTCCAGATGGGGCGATCTCTCTTGTAGCATAT
Organism: Micronycteris hirsuta; assembly: GCA_004026765.1. Classification (NCBI taxonomy): domain Eukaryota; kingdom Metazoa; phylum Chordata; class Mammalia; order Chiroptera; family Phyllostomidae; genus Micronycteris; species Micronycteris hirsuta. The sequence goes on along the minus strand of PVJI01012885.1, from coordinate 3,510 downwards.
TCAGGAAGTAATGGAGACAAATAGAATGAATATGAAACTAGAATTAAAATCAGCAGCCCCACTTTGCCACTCACTAGCAAAGTATACATATGTAACCAATCCTCAACACCATCATCTGGGAAACGGGAATGATAATACTGTTCATAACAGTGAAGATAGCCCTGTGCTGGGAGTGACAGCAGTGAATTGGCGTGCAGTGTAAGCCATGTGAAAGTATACTGCCTATTGTGAAATGTGTCACAAATGTAAGGCTACAGTTCGAAGTCAGCATGGGATAGTGAAAAGAGAGATAGTCTTTGGAGCCCAGAGAAATGGGGTCAGATAGCAGTAGCTGAGTATCCTGGGTGGGTTATTTCACCTCTTGGAGCCTCAGTGTCCTCATAAATGGGGATATGTCAGACTCTTTCCATTGCAAGTGGCAGAAAACACAACTCAGACAGGCACTTGCATAAAAGGGAGTTTATTGTCACCTAAGTATTTGGACTACAGTTAAGGCATGCAAACAATGTCACCCAGTCACCACAGCTTGACCTCTTAATTCTGTTCTCAGCTTCATCATTTCATTCTCCTTAAATAGCAGCCTCCCCCTCAGCACATTAGGATTACATCCAACGCCTGAACAAACAGAGCGCAAAAAAACTTTTCTTGCAAAATTTCCAGAATTAATTCTCATTTACCAGACTTGGGTCATGTGTCCATTCCTGGACCAGTCATTGAAACTGGGAGATAATAATATTTGGAATGGGCCCGGCTGGTGTAGCTCAGTGGATTGAGCGCGGGCTGGGAACCAGAGGGTCCCGGTTCGATTCCCAGTCAGGGCACATGCCTGGGTTGCAGGCCAGGTCCCCAGTGAGGGCCATGTGGGCCATGTGAGAGGCAACCATACATTGTTCTTTCTCCCTCCCTTCTCCTCTCTCTGAAAATAAATAAATAAATTCTTAAAAAAATAATAATAATAATATTTGGAATGGCCAGGCCCTGGAATAAGAGGGCTGGGATGACTCACATTATAAACCTATAAGCTGAGAATGGGATCAGTAGAGTGGTTCTCTAAAAGACAAAGTACTGTCACCCGAAAGGGGGAGAATGGATGACAGGCCAGCAGCCACAGATGTCTCCAGATGGAGTGGTCTCCAGCTTTAAATGAGCCCTGTATGTAAGTAGGTAACTGTTATAGAGGAGGACAGGGCTCTGCAAGGTAGAATTTGAGCTATCAGAAGTCAGTCCAATGGGGCAAAGGAATACCCCGACTGAAGCAAATGTGCAGGGTCCCGAGATAGCAGTACGGTGGTGGACCCCACACTGGACTAGTGCTGGGGCAAAACTCAAAGTCAGCCCCACAAGGGGGAGAGTTGAGGGCTCAGTATGGGCAGGTGATGAGATATGGCTGGGACGGTGGCCAAAAGACCAATGCTGGCAGAGCTGTGCCTCTGGCTTTTGGTTGAGTGGACAGCTTGTCCCCTTCAAAAGGCCAGGCCCAGCAGGCGAAGGAAACCATAGCAACCACAAGTTAAGGAAGACTGATGAAAAGCTTGTAAACACAGCTTCCAGCCATGTGGCATAGCTTTGGGCTCCTAGGAGACAGCCACATAAAGACCAGTCTGGCTCGTGACAATCAGGCAAAGGAGACTATTTCTGGGCTCAAATGTGGGCCTATGCAGAGTCTGCAAACCAGATAGGCAAACAGACATCATGGCTGCAAAACAGCATCTTTGTGTGCTGTACTTCTAGTTGCTCGTGTGCGCCAGGTGGCCAAGTTTGCCCTTTGTGCCCATACCAGTTTATGCCTACCTCCCCGTCCCATCTCTGTACAAACTTCTGACCCACCCTCAGCTCTAGGTGGCAAGTGACCATGTACAGAGTGGCAGCAACTGAGAAACCTACTAAGGGATTCTGCGTTGTTCAGTCATAAATAACCAGCTGTGTCACGCAACTTCCTGAGCTGCACAACTGGCTATGACAACCTGCCTTCCCATCCATCATCAGGCAGTGATTGTGGGTCCTCAGCAGGGTACTGATAACTACATTTTTCAAGGTCATGGCCAGGTCCACTTTTCACCAGTGGAGAGTTAACCGTTACTCCACAATGCTGGGTATGATAGTATCCACCTAGAACAGGCAAATTTAACAAGATATAAAATCAGCTTTCTCTCCAATCTGATTTTCCAAAGAGAAAATAGAAAAATCAGCAAACTCTTTTTGCTTGAGAAATACATGAAATTTTAGGGGCACAAAACCCAAATAGTAACTATGGCAACACAAGCCACTTCAATAAGACTAACACATTATTTCCAGCACAACAGTCCGGCTTGTGCTCAGAAAGCATAGGTAATGTTAGCTGAAAGCAATTCCTGAGTTGGGCGGGGTGGAGGGTGGCAGGGAGGGGTGATGTGGAATAAATCCTCTGGCGGTGGAAGCTTCATGCTTAAGTTTTTGGTTTCGGGCCTCTAGATTCAGTGGCAAAATGAATTTACTACTGGATTAATATCTTGCATCTCCACACTAATGAACTGGCAGTCCCTCATCTTCTGCTTGGACTTCTTCACTTCCAACAAAGCTATTCATACCCCAGGACTCACAGCGACAGTACTGAGAATATGGTTTGTAAAAATCACAGAATCAGGCAACTTGACCAGACATTGGGATCGTCCAGACGGGGAGCCTCTTGAAGGCAGAAGAGTGTGCTATATGTTTTACACAGTGCTGAGGGCCTGACCGTGGTGGGTGAAGCTCCATCACAACTCATTTGTTTTACAGACCCAGGAAAACTAGGAAACCTGGCCAGGGTCATTCAGAATCAAGAGCTGACATGGACTCCTGCTTATGAAGCAGAACGAGGGAGTTTGCATCCTGGCTGTTGTGGACTCTGGGCAAGTCACTTAACCTTTGAAACTGGGTTTACTTAAGAATAATAATAATTACGATAATAGTAGTAATATAAGAATAATAAGAGAGTATACTTTTTAAGATTGTTGTAAAAGTAAATAATCTATGTAGTACATTTAGATAGAATAGGTGCCCCCAAAATAATTGATACTGTTATTATTAATGGCAAAGTCAGAATTAGATCAATTACTCCTAGAAGACTCCTGTACAATGCAAGAGGAAATCCAACTTCATTTTAATTCATAGTCCCACTTCTTTCCATAATCCATCCTCTGACATAAACTACCATTAATCAGATCATTTTTTAAATTTTTTTATTGTTGTTCAATTACAGTTGTCCCCATTTATTCCCCCATTGCTCTCCCCTGGCCTGCCCACAACCCCGCCCCCAGTCCTCCCCCCATTATTGTCCTTGTCCATGAGTCTTTTATACATGTTCCTTGACTTGACCCTTCCCCTTCTTTCTCCCATTATCCCCGTACCTCCTCCCCTCTGGTCACTATCAGTTTGTTCTTTATATCTATGTTTCTGGTTCTACTTTGCTCTCATGTTTGTTTTATTGATTAGGTTCCACTTATAGGTGAGATCGTATGGTATTTGTCTTTCACTGCCTGGCTTATTTCA
>PVJI01012884.1:0-49833 GCA_004026765.1 Micronycteris hirsuta | reverse complement strand
AAAAAAAAAAAAAAAAGGATGAGATAGATCTGGAACGTCTTGTCATATAAGACTCAGGAGCAAATTTGCAAAGGTCCCCACCCACCAAAGATGGGAAAATATGAGTATCAGTAGAAAATTATCTCAGTATACTGAAACACAAAATAAATTTAAATCCATGAACTCTTGGTACTCAGAAGAAGAAAATATAATGCACTAGAGAACCAACTTATTAATTTGCATACAGGTAAATACAAGTGATGAATAAATATATAAATATACAATGTTGAGAGGAATGCAAAAGGTATAGCCACATTGGAAATAATTTTTGGCACTACCAAGAAAGTGAAAAGGATCCACAGAATAAGAGAAGTATTTATATATCTGATAAGTGAACTGTGCCCAGAAAATTTTTACAAGTCAGCAATAAAGACACAAACAAACCAATCTAAAAAATGGGCAAAGAATTTGAATAGATATTTTTCCAAAGAAGATATACAAATGACCGATAAGCATATAAAGAAACGCTCACTGGCATTAGTCATTAGGAAAACACAAATCAAAACTATAATAAGATACTACTTTATATCACTAGAATAGCTACAATTAACAAAGACAGACAATAATAAGTGTTGACAAGGAGGTGGAGCAACTGGAACCTTCATACACTGCTGGTGAGGCTGCAAAATGCTGTGGCCATCTTGGAAACAGTCTGGCAGTTCCATACATGGTTAAACAGAGAGGTACCTTTGACCCAGCAATTCCACTCCTAGGTGAATTCCACCCAAGAGGAATGAAAACACATATCAACACAAAAACTTGTACACAAATGTTCATGGCAGCATTAGTGACAACAGTCAAAAGATGTAAAATACCCATGTGTCCATCAACTGATGAACAGATATACAAAATGTGATCTATCCATACAATGGACTATTACACCTTAAAAAAGAATGAAGTACTGACGTGTAACACATCATGGATGAACCCTGAAAACATGGTAAGAAGCCAGGCATAAAGGTCTTATACTGCATGCTTCCATTTACAGGAAGTGTCCGGAAGAGGCAAACCCATAGGAATGGACGGCAGGATCCTGTCTGCCGGGGGCTGGAGGGGGAAGGGCGGGGTTTCTGTGCAGGAGGCTGGCGCGTCAGAGAGTGGGCCTGTGCGTCGATACCCAGTCTTGTGACCACACCAGTAACCAGTGAGGTGTACGGTTTAAAAGGATAAACTTTATGGGAAGTGAATTATACTTAATAAAGCTATTATTTTTTTTAACTTTGTCTTTAGAGCTGCCCCCAAGGACATCATCAAAAAAGTGACCTTGGCCCTGGCTGGTGTAGCTCAGTGGATTGAGCGCAGGCTGGGAACCAGAGGGTCCCGGTTCGATTCCCAGTCAGGGCACATGCCTGAGTTGCGGGCCAGGTCCCCAGTGAGGACCATGTGAGAGGCAACCATACATTGCTATTTCTCTCCCTCTCTGTCTCCCTTCCTTCCCCTCTCTCTAAAAATAAATAAATAAAATCTTTTAAAAAAAAAAAGTGACCTTGACCTTGAATAAACCCCCTAAGCTCTCTGTGCCTCAGTTTCCTCATATATAAATTAAAGTAGTGATCCTAATAGCTACCTCTGAGAGCCATTATGAGGATTAAATGAAAATGTGAATGTAAAACTTTTGGCAAAGGCTCACTCATTGTGAGTGCCCAATAAACAGTAGCTTTCACTAACACCATGGTTCATATCAGACCCCTGGCGCTGTGCTGGGGACCAGGGCCCAGTGGGGAGGGATGTGCGGGGAAGCCCAGCTCCTTCTCTGGAGGATCTCACAGGACCAGGATAAAAAGTATCAACTCAGAGAGCAGGAAATACCATGCGACACATGCTAGAGCCATGACGGGAGCCCCAGGGCACAGTGGAAGCGGGACATGGTGGCCCATTTGGGCAAACCGATGGGCGTGCCGTGTGCCTGGCAGGGACAGGCGGCTTGAGAATAGCAACGTACTGTGTATTTTCTCTAACCAAAGGAGTCATCCAACATAAGAGGCACCATTACAAAAAGGTACATCTCAGAATTGGGGAAAAGAGAGTACATGCCAAGCACTTCATCCGAGTTGACTCGTAACTGCAACAATTCCGGGGTCTGTTCAGTCCTTAAGGCCAGTCCAACCTAAGTCTAAGGTTCGTCAAGCTCCTGTGGTGGCCCCTGACTCTGACCCCTATCCGACTTCACAATAGACCTCAGCCTGGCCCTTGGGTCGAAGCTGTCGCCCGGACCCTAAAGGCAGCCCCATCCTTAGCACCAACGTGGGTTCTGACTTGATCTCTGCTCCAGCGGGCACATTTTGATTCCCGTTCTGGAGAAGACCATAATAATATCCAGCACGGCCACCAGAGTCCATAGTATTGTCAGCTGCCAATGAAGTAAAGCTTAAACATTCTCATCATAAGGGGAAAAAATATTTCCAGCACATTCTTCCATTCCTGGAGGCAGCCTGGCAGGGCCTGACTCCCAGCTCTGAGCAGCTGGCCTCCTTGTCAGTCAGGTGGACGCCCCAGTGCGGCCACAGCCCTCCTCCCGAGGGGACCAGGGTAATGGGATTTGGCCACCTCCCACACCTGTGGTCAGCCCCACCTCTCCTCAGCGCTCCACCTTGTCCCAAGTATAGCAAGGAGGAAGGGCTGGTTCGGTGATTCCCAAATACCGAATCCCCCCAGGGCAGTGTGCAAAATGCTGTCTCCTATCTCAGCTGGCCTCAGCAGCACCCCTGGGAAGTAGAATGATCTAGAATGACCTGAGCTACCTGCATCTGCTCAGGAGCCAGGTGCCTGGTTCCAATCCTGGGTCCTGTGGCTCACCATCTCTCTCTCTCTTTTTTTAAAGATTTTATTTATTTATTTTTAGAGAAAGAGGAAGGGAGGGAGAGAGAGAGAGAAAAACATCAATGTATGGTTGCCTCTCGTGCGCCCCTATCCAGGGACCTGGCCCACAACCTAGGCATGTGCCCTGACTGGAAATCGAACCAGCGACCCTTCGGTTCGCAGGCCAGCACTCAATCCACTGAGCTATACCAGCCAGGGCCTGTTCACCATTTCTCTTAATGAGCTCTACCTCAGCATCCACTAAGCACCACACTGAAATTGCACATGCATCTGTGCATACATGTGCTACTTAGTGCCTCCGTTCTCAGGTGATGAGACCTTTAGGCTTATGTAGCCATAGAGTGATTTTGATCATACACGGTGTGGCAAAAGGAGGTTTACAGTTGTTCCTTTGGAAAATAATACTAATTAATAAATAATAATAAAAGAATAAACTTTGTTTTGCATACTCACACTGGTAAATCTACTTTTGCCCCACCCTACCTATATCACTCTCTTGTGCTCACATAGAAAACCAAAAATACAAGCAGTATAAATTGTTCTCCTCCGATGTCAGAGTCCAACTTCTGTGCTCCCACAGAGCCTCAGCCTCTGGGCCCCCGCGCATGCTGAAGCCATCCAAAACAAACTCTAGTCCTCTAGTCCTCACAGCGTCTATGGACTGAACTACCGTTAACCCCAATTTACGGATGCAAAAACCGAGGGCCAGAGAGGTTGAAAAACTTGCCCAAGCAAACTAACACAGACAAGAGCCTTGCTAACTCCAAAACCGTGGCTGGAAATTTCCTCCTTGCCTAGCTGGGGGCTGAGCAAATAGAACAGAGGCTTTGGGCAGATTTGGGTTTGCATAATGCTTCTGCTTCCTTCTTACAACCTGGGGGACCACTTAATCTCTGAGGAGTACATTTCCTCCTGTGCAAATGGGGATAATAATGCAAATCATAGGGGCTTTAAAGTATATTAAAGATAAGGAAATACTATCAGCATTCTCTTTATCTTTCCCCTTGAAGGGGACCTAGGTTAATTTTCTGACTCAGATTGAGTTTCCATACAATGACTCGAGTCTTCGAAGTGTTTAGGGCCTCGGAAAATGCTGCATCCGGACACCCGGGCTGCCTCCGCAGGCCATGGTTCAGATCAGCCTGTGTGCGGGCGCAGGTAGGTATCTCGCTGTCCCTAGAATGCTTCCATGGGCTGGATCCCTTTTGTGTGCTGGGGTCTTGTGACAACACCCCAACAAACAGTCTGACGTGGATGAATCCTCAGACCCAGAGACCCTGGTAACTGCTCTGTCACTCCAGTGAACCGGCTCCAAGTCGGTGAACCTGGCACGTGAGCTCAGGTTTGCCTGAGTAGAACGGTTTGTCCAAAACCTCGTGGCTTATACTCCCCAAGATTGTCCATACAGACAAAGCAGGCTCACTAGGAAAAAAAGAAGGCCCGGCAGGATAGATGAATATGTATATGGAAAAATCAACTTGTGTCTACATTTGAGTTATGAGTTACGGGACTCCCAATAACTTTGAACTATGGCAGTAATTCCCTGTCCCTGTTCGCTGCACCAGGCAGCTAAGATTACCTGTCTGATGTCCTTCTTTGCCATTGCTTTTCATTGTGGAAATCTCTTTTGAGTGTAAGTCCAGGAAGTTGGGGGCTTTTCCTCTTCCTCCTCTTCTTCCCAGCACCCAGAAGGTAGATGAGAAATGCCTGTTGAGTGATTGTCCTGTGAATATGAATGCGAAAGATCAAAAATATTAATGTCATACTTTACAGTAGCAATGCCTTTGTTGTTCTTATAATTTCTTGTTCACCGCTTCCAGCTCAGTTTCATGAACACCCACTGTGCCCCTACAGAATGCCAGGCGCTGTCAGGTGCCAAGGGGCACAGGTGGTTATACTTGGCCCCCCACACACACTTGTTTCTCAAAGAGGAAGAGGGACACAAGGCAAAGACTGAGGTCCTCATTGCAGAGGACAAGTTTTGAGAACACATTTGAGGGGCAAGTTTTGGGACTTGAATCTGGTCTTGAGACTTTAAACCTGAAATTTGTCCAGCTGCCGTCTAGGAACCCGGGGGGAGCACGTCATTAGCAGGGGGGCCACATTCCCAAGGATGCTGTTTGCCTGGGATGAGGTGTTAGTGGAGGAAGTGAGGAGGGACTGGCTGGGCGGGTCTTTCTCGCAAGTCCTTTGTCTGACCTGGCGCAGGAAAAGAGACGCCTAGGTTGGAAATCCTGGGTTTGGATGCTTATTTAACTTTCATTTCACAAGTAAAACATAAAGGTCCTGTCTTGGTGCAAAAGAAGGAAAAATATTGTCCTGAGGTTCCAGTCCCTTCTCATTGGCCCCCATCCCAGCCCCTCCTCCGAACAGGGCACCACTGCTGTTACTTGGGTAGGGGACCTTCCGGGCCTCTTTCTCTCGCATTTTTATTTCTCTCTTAAACGTGATCTAGCATGTGCTATGTTCCAGGCATTGTCTTACCTGCCTTCCAAATATTAACTCATTTATGTCCATGACCCCACAGAAAGCAGGGCCGTGTCATGCGGGTGAGAACACACACATGCACGGAGTGACACTGTGCTAGAATTCTCTAACTTGCCTTTGTCACTCAACAATCCATCCGGGGATTTTTCCATCTCAGCGCACATAAGATTGCTTCCCTGTCTTCAGTGGCTGCGTGGTACCTAGTACAGTGGGTGGTGGCTTTACAATGAGTACCCTACTGGTGACCACTGAGGTTATTTCCATGCCATAAATATCCTCCCACAAAACCTTGTGTAGAGTAAACGTGGAAGGGGTTTCTGGGGTAGATTTACTTAGGGAGCCTGAAATCTTACCTTTAGCAGGTTAATCTCTGAATCGCCCATGCTTGGGCAGAGTGGGTAGGCCTATCAGTTGGTCGGTGGGTCGGTTGGTGGTGGGGAGGTTACCACTGAACTCTGACCTGAAAACTGGCCCCTCCCACTGGCTTTCCGAGGCTGGCAGAGCTAGACTGAGGACCAGGACCGCCTCACCTAGCAAGGGGCCATAGCTTTTCCGGAGGAGGCGCACCCTCCCAGCAAGGTGTCCTGAGGCTCCACAGATTCACCCCAGCTGGAAGCCACCTTGATTTCTCCCAAAGCAGAGTTGAAGTGGGCAATTGTTTGAAGGAGCAAAAGGCCAGGCTACACTAGGGGGATCGGTGGGCCAGAGCTCCCAGAACCCCCAGCCAGGAGGCCCATCGAGGAAAGACGGCGCCCTGACTTGCAGCTCTGAGACCTGGAGCAAGTCACTGGGGCCCTCAGGCCCTCGGTTTCCTCATCAGGAAAGCCGAGTTCCCACCCCATGCCCCGCCCCCACCCCCGTTGCTTTCATCTGACAGTCAAATGAAGTCGTAGAGAATTGCAATTCCTAAGGAAAACACCATTTTCCTTAAACCACCCTCCCCCCAGGATTTAACCTTTTGTTATGCAGCAAGTCTTCTCCATCCCTTGATGAATATCGTTCTTAAACTGTTTCCGTGGGAGAGCTGGCGGCCTTAATCGTCAGTCTCTTAATGCGCTAGGGACTTGGCACCTGTAGAAATGATTGCAGCTGCCTGGCGAGAGCTTGCCTCCTACCCTCACTTTCTCACCCTCTGAAGGGCCCCTCCCATCCCCATTTTACTGAGCTGGAGACCAAGCCTCAGCGTTTACCGGGCTTGTCCCAGCAAACACAGATCACGAGCACCTGAGCTGCAAGTCCACTGACCGACATCATCTACCCACTGACCACTAGGCCTCCAGAGGTAGCCGTTTTCACCTTTCCACGGCCAGGAGAAAGCGTCGTGGGGGTCAGCTGTGTCTGGGCAGCTCTGCTCCTGCACCCCTGGGTGGCCTGGAGCTAGATCCTGACCTTTCTGCCCCTCCGACTGCACCAGTGGGAGAGGGAGATGTCTTCCCGGAAGACGGCGGGACTCCAATTCACATTGAGTCATTGTCAGGTGTCTGAGCTGAGAGGAAACGTGCGTTTTGTATCCAGATTGCACCCCCACCCCCACCCCGGTTCACAGATGGGAAAAGGAAGGCTCCAATGGGGACGTAACCAGGCAGGTCTGGGGAGTAGTCTTCACGCTTCCCTCATTGAGGACCCACTGTGGGACTCTTCATTCAGATGTGTCAGTCCTCAGGTTCAAAGGTGACAGCCGGCACGCCTGCCTGTGTACACAGGTGTGGCTGAAAAGACACAGGTGTTCCGTGCAGGCCAACCTGAGCTGCGCCAGGACCCCAACCCGCTTCTGGGGGACTGCCTTCTCCCTCTCCTCCTCTTTTCTTTTTTCCAGGAGGGCACCCACTGTGTTTAATTAACACTCTCCTGCTAATGGTCTTTGGCCGGGAATTTGGGGAGATCTAGAAGCAGGGGGTAGTGGGAGCAAAGGTGAAAATGTATTCTTTTCTTAGACAAAGAGTTATTTAGCACACCCACTGTGCCAAGGCCTGTGGCCAGCTGTGGGAGATACAGAGCTGAATGCGTGCTGATTCAGCTGTGGTCTCTGGCCGGACACCTCTACCTCCAGGAAAACTTGTTCTGGAGCACAGGAAGTCCCCAACAAACACCTCCAGGTGTTCAGAGTGAGAGAGGGGACACATCCTTATGGTAGGACAGGGAAACCAGGGGTAGACATCAGAACCAGCAGGGGACAGCCATGAAGGAGAAGAGAACAGAGCTGGTGAGGGCACAGGGACTGAGTAGCACAGAGCAGGGGCCCTCTGGGCAGCTAGAGTCCCTTGGGACTATGGGAAGGGGAGGCAGGGAAGGGACTCGGTGCCAGGGAGCAAACGGTCTTGCTTGCCAGGCGGAACTGGGAGGCTCTGTTGTTTGGCAAGAGTTGACAGAGAATGAGAGCAGGAGGGTGGCTCTTGGAGCTGAACAGAACTGAGCTCAAATTCAGGCCTCAGCTAGGAGACCTTGGGCAGATAATGACCCCTGTCTGGTCTCGGTGTCCTCTTCAGAAACAGGTCCCACCTTCAGATGGTGTTGCGACCATCTGCTGAACACACCCAGATGGTCCTCCCCTTCTCTCTGCTTTTTTGGGCCAGAGCTTCAGGATTGGATGCCACGTCCATTTGTTCCATTTTCTAGAACAACCGAACCAATAGTTTGCACTGATTTCCACATGGTCACACTGGCCCTCAGGACCAGTTCAGGACGCTCTGTGGCCCAGGACACAGACGCTTGCCCTCAGTTAGGACACGAACCCATAAAAAGGCAATTTGTTACCAGGTTGGGAGGCTAGGCCCGCCCTGACATGGACCCGAGATGGGAGATTTCACAGTGACTCCGGCTCTGTGAGCGAGAAATATTCAATAAAGAACTTCCCTGAAATATGGAGCGGTGTGCATTCGCCACACATATTCAATATCCATCTTTCATCGGAAGTGCCGAATTCCTCTGCCAAGCAAGGGCTCTGAACAGCAGCCCGCTCTGCTGCCGCTCCCCTGCACTGCAGGGCCTGAACGGCGAACGAGTTCTTTTAAAAATTATTCAAGTCAAACTTTCACTTGGTCACCCTGGTCTCGTTTAACTTGGAAAGCTACTTTCTGAGGGTTTGGGCGGGGTGGGGGGGGAGAATGGCCAAGGCTTCACATCAGAATGTGGACAGCATTATCAAAAACTTATGTTCCCGTCTCAAAATCAACTGGAGATATTTTAAGATCCAAATAACTCCAGAATTCTAGGGTTTCAGAGAAAGTATTGTCATTAGTTGGGCATGAATGTGTTTTGACGTCATCATTTTACCTGCAGATATTGTGTTGACCTACCAGGCAGAGCACAAAATGACTATATCTACAAACCTTATGAGAGGGGAATAAAATGTTCTTTAGGGACCTGTTAAAAAAAAAAACCTGTGAAGAAAAAAAAAAAAAACCTGCGAGGGATCATGTAGACAAGAAGGGGTTCTTTTCCGTTCAACTGTCCTATGTTTGGCTCATATACTGAATTCCCCGAGCCATCATTACTACGAACAGACGACTTTCCCCGTAATACATAAATTACAAACAACCCAACGGCATGGGAGATAGACTCCTGTGATTTTAAAGCCAAGACCTTCTGGTCTGCAGAAAGAATTTTACTGCTAAGTGAAACCAAATCCACATCCTGGTTCAAGCACCATTCAGGTTTGCTCCCTGGCTGAGGGTAGACACCCAAAACAAGAAAACAAACTCAAGCTTCAGGAAGGAGGTGACCAAGGAGCTGGGCTTGGAATTGACTGGTTCAGAAATGGTCAAGCACATAAAACAAAGGAGTAGCAGGTCGGGGAAGGAGGGGCGTGTGTGTGTGTGTGCATGTGTGTGCGTGCGTGTGTGCATGTGTGCACATGCCTACGTGTGTGTAGGGCAGTGCATTCCTGGCTAAGACAAGACCATGGAAAGCCCCACCAAAAATCAAACAAACTGAAAGTTTGGGTTGTCCTTTTCCCCATCAGGGACAAGCAGGGAACTGGCCTAAATTATCCAGATGGGCCAGTAAGGGTTCTGCCTCCTCTGCTCGCCAGCAAGGCCAGCTTGAGTCACAGCCTCAGATCACTCTGATGGTGGCATTGAGCAGGTGACACAACCTGTGACCTCTAAAAGTGGCTCTCCCTCCCACCTCCATTTCCTTGACTCTGCCTGACTCCTTAGGCTTCAAAAACCTGGATTTCTGCATGTAAGCTGAGGGCAAGGGAGCCCAGCTGCATCTTTAAAAGGCAGACAGGAGTCACTGGGCCCTAGTGAGCGCCCTCCTAGGAGTGCAGAAACTGCTCAAAACCACACCGACATGATGCTGAAGCAAGCTGCAGTTTCCTTCAGCAACTACTTTGAAGGACAAGACACACCTGGGAATGTGCTTGTTAGTTTCCTGGCTTCCACGATTAAAAAGAATCGACAATATCACCCCAATCAATTCAATAAAAAGAAAAAATTACTGAAACACACACACAAAGAGACCCAATAGTGCTACCTCATATAAATTCCACATCCAGCTCTCTATCAGCAAGTGTCCACTCCATCAAATCCTCTTTAAAAATATAAATGCACTGACAAAGTGGCATATCACACATATCTCCACCAATATTAACTTCTCTTGACCCCAAATTTTATATGTGTAATACGGCCACACATGCACGGCTATCTTCCCCTATAATCTTCAGTTTTATTTTATAATATTCTTTCTTAAAAAAAAAATAAAGAAGAAACCCTTCAACCTCCCAAAGTATCTTTTAAGTATTATGTGTTCCCTTTTTTACCCAAAATAGATGCCTTGCTTTGCTAACTTTAATCACAAAGTTTTGAGGGTAAGTTTCTGACAATTCAGCAGCTTAAAGCTTCGGAATTATTTTATTAGCAAGTCAATTGTTTTTCCAAGACTTTAAAACTATAGCTAACCAAAAAAAAATTACCCTTATCCATATCAAAGTGAACAGAAAGTTTAGACCGGGATGCAGAACGCTTAGAAAGGCGAAAACAAAAAACAAAAACTCAAAAGCCTGGTGGCGTTTTCATGTTCTGGAACGTGTCCTGTCCTTTCTGCCTTGCGGACCAGACTCCGCGCGTGTTGGAATGCATAAGAAACGTGAATAAAACACCTCCTCCCATCTTTGCCTGAGAGTCTTTTTTCTTAATTACATGCCCCCCCAACCCTCCGTGTTGAAAAAGAGGATCTCGGTTTGCTCCGAAGTTTCTGCTGTGACGATGAAACGGGTCCCCATTGTCACTCATTGTCCTCATGAGTGTCCTCATCCCCCCACACCTCCAAAACTTCACAGAGGGACGGTGTCTCTGGGAAAGTCTGTGCTGACAAGCTGACGTGCACGGTAAATACGGGCAGAACAGGGAGAACGGAGGGGTGGTGGTGCCGGCCCTGTCCCTGTGCCCTCGGAATCAGGTCACGGCCCTGTCTAGCAACCAGGGGGCACGTGCTCTGTATCCCCCTGGGCGACCTGCGGACCAATCCACATTCCAATGCTTATTGATGGGAGAGGGATAGATTAGCAACAAATGGGTTTATGCAGATACACATGTTTCAGAAACCCTGGCAGCCCAGAGCAGCCTCTGGACAGTGCCCTGCCCCGACGTTTCTCCCAGCAGCGGCCTCCCCACCGAGAAAGAGCCGGTGCCTGGCTCAGATCTGCCATTCGTGCCCATTAATTCCATACCCAAGATGACTCTCTTCGGAGATGGAGTGATTTTTGCATCTTAATGGCTCTGGGGGACGGAGCCATGTCGCTGGGAACATCCTGAAGTGATACCCAGATTTCTTAACACCTATTTGTGTGTTGGGCTGATTGGCTTGGCTCTAAGACAAGCATTTAATGACGCGCCCGTCAGTCCCAGTCCCCGCTTAAGTGTCCCCTCAGATGGGCTGGCTTAAAGAAGAGTGACAGAAAATGCTCTTTAATAACTATGGTTTATCCATTCCTTTCAGATAGTAAGTGGCACGTTCTCACCTCATTTGCAGCTTTTAATCTCAAATGGACATTGCTTTTGAAATATCCTCTTTCTTTCTTTCTTTTTTTCTCCCTGAGGCTGCCACTTGAAAGTTGAAATCTCGCAAGAACGGTAATGGTCGGTGCCAGCTTTCTGAATTACAGGGTGACCGCCTGAGCTGATCCTAAAAAGCAAGTGTCTTTTTTATGCCGCATAAAAGGCTGAAATGTTTACATATCAAAAGGCTATAGGCCAATTTCTGTCAAAATTACACATGAAGTTAAGCAGTACAAGCAATTTATTTAAACACTAGTCATTGTAGAAAAATTCAAAACCATATGCTCTTTTAGCAGTTTTTACAAATGCATTTGACCCATGACTTGGCTAGACATACAAGCTTCATAATTTACTCTAAATTTCAAATCCCCTTGACGTTTAAATAAAAGATCTTCATTAATGAGGTTTACATGAATGAAAACTTTAGAAGCTGATATCGATTAGCGAGGGGCTTCAGGAACCGTCTGCGCGTTCGCTCTAATTTTCAAATGACTGACTTTGCTAATCATTTCAAGAGAGAGTTACACTGAGAACAAAGTATCTTCATTTGCATTCTGTGATTTGCAAAAGCAACGGTGCAGTCACTTTGAAACAAACTTTAGTAAATAGCCCCGCTGAAAGCGGGTTTCTGCAACCCTGGCAACCCGGAGCTCTTTTTTTTCTTCTTTTTTCCCTGATGCTTTGGGAACATGCCGTTTTTCGACACCCTCTTCTTTATCCCCAGTGTTATGTTGAATTTTCCTAACACCTTGATTATTCCGTCCTCAGGGGCTCCCTGCGTGTATTTGGAATGCTGCAAAACTTCCAGCCAGACTCAGCCAGTGAGCGTCTCTACCTCCTGCTGAATGCGGGGCCCCATCCCTGGTGCGCGCTGCCCCTTAGCGGGATGGCATGTGTGCCTCCACCCACCTACTCTCACAGGGAAAATTCCCTGAGGTTACCGGAGGTGTCCTTGACGGAGCAGCACAGCCGTTGAGCCAGTTTTTGAGCACTAATTTTGAGGCACTGGATTTCTTTTTTTTTTTTTTAACCCCAAACACAAAGTCGAATTGCGCTGTCAAAACTGCGCGGGATCTGCACGCAGCGCACAGGCTGCAGCCGGCTCCGCGCGCTGTCCCTGGTGCCCCGACCCCTCTCACTGGCCCTGCAACGCGAGCTCCGCATCTCTGCGAAGGACGCGCCAGCCTCTTGCACAGGTCACGAAAAACCCTATTGAAACGCATCTGATTATGAACTCTGCTCTGTGACAGGGCAAGAGGCTGAAAGAATTAAGAAAAGAAAGTTCCTGAAACCGTAAGAAGTTGGGGCCGCAGATGCATTTTGTAAAGAGCCACGCTGCGAGTGCGTGTGTGCGCGCGCGTGTGTGATGATGTGGGCGATGCTTTTCTCCATGATGAAAATATCCTGGGGCAGGAGGAGATGCCCAAACACACGCTCTAAACTTTGGCACTCTGTTTGACATCAGAGAAGCAATTTAATCTGTGCTCTATGAATCAATTTAGCGATGACTGCGGCGCAAAAGCGCCCCGATAGATGCCGAACCGCAAATATACCTTACGCCTGTAGAATCCGCTTATGTATTCCTTAATATCTTAAAAATGAGGGCTATTACCGGGGCGGCGGACTCCTCAGCAAACACATTTTCATAGACTTCTGCGTGGTGATTGCTTTGTGTGAAATCGTGTTTGGGTGATAATAGGGAAAATCAACGGCGTGTTTACTGCATCTCCGACCTAAGCGCTCGCCAGCCGCCCGCGGCCGCTCCGGGTCCCCCCATGCTGAGCGGTGCGTGCGGGGCTGGCGAACAATCGCGTAGCAACACGAGGTGGGCAATTTGCGTGCGTCGCATTTGTTATTCCAATTGTACCGGGAGACATCAGGCCGCTGATTGTTTAGCGCGTTTCGGACACTTGTGGGTCTCGGCCGGAGGAGGAGGTGGCCGCGCCCCTGACTGCCTTCGGCTCCTGCCTCCCTGCGGACACAGCGGGGCGCCTAGAGATCGAGGGGCAATCTGGGGTGGGGGTGGGAGCACATCGTGCCGCGGGGTGAGCTCCTGGAGAGCTTGTTGAATAACTGGAGTAGGGTGACCTCGGGGTCCCGGTGACCTCTTCCCAGAAAGTCCCCTCTGCAAGAGAACAGAACTTTCGAACCCTTTTTCCTTTCCTTGGACCCAGCTGATACCCGGACCTTGCCCTTGGGTGGGGGTGGGGACAGCACACTCCTTTGTCCCAATGAAAAGGACTAAAAAAAATGCCCCTAAATCCAACCCCAGTCTCCTCGGTGAATGGGTAACAATTACGCAGCCTCATTAAATGTTAGGGATGCAAGAGACCCAACGAAGCCTGGCGTCGGTTCAATGAACTAAAACACCTTAGGCCGACAGAGGAGGGACGGTTTTCAAGAGTGGCAACGCGCGGTCTAGAGCTCTGACTCCGGGTACAGTGCTTCCTCCCGGGAGTCAGCGAGCGGTACAGGGGGAGGACCGTAGGAAAGCAAGGGTGAAGTCTAAACCTGATGCTTAAGAAGAGCAATGTACCAGGTGGAGGGAGGCATGATGGCGTGCGTAGGGGAGGTTGCCTTATTCAAAAACTCGGAGGCACTCTCAGATCTGCGGTGAGGTCTCCGTGCCGCGCTGGTCTGAGCACCTTTGCAGAGACCGGTAACGACTCCTTCCCGGTTTCCCGCGGCGCTTCTGCCCCTGGCAGGCTCCGCTGACGTCTCACAAGATCCCCTCCCCGTCACCGTCGCCCGCGCCCAGTCACGAACCCAAATGCAACCGGAGTCCCTGCGGAAGTGCAGCCTCCAGCTGTCTTCCAGCAATTGTACCCGGGAAAGGTTGGGAGGAATGTGTGTGCCCGGGGACTGGCGGTTCTTAAGTCTGTAGGAACGGCGGGTAGTGCCTCTTTCCGTGGTTGGCAGGAGAGGGAAGGCGCTACACCTCCTTACCTAGACCTTACCTCTCTGAAGGGGAGGATCACTCCTTCCTCTGCAAGCGGTTTGTATTGTAAAAATCCACCGTCTCCCCAAATTGAGTCCCATCTCCGTCCTGCCCTAATCTCCGCCCTACAATCGCTTCTTAGTTTGCTCAGCACTTAAAACAAGAAGCAAGGCTCTCAGGCCACCAGCGGGTGGGCGCGAGGGCACCGAGGTCCGTACTGGGAGGCCTAGGAGGAGGCGCCGCCGCCTAGCTTCTCCCGGCCACTCTTGCGCGCCGCCAGAGTTCTGCGCTCTGACCCGGGAATAGCAATTGGCCAGTGCCCTTTCCCCTTTGCCCCAGCGCCGAGGGGGAGGCAGCCCACAGGCTTAGACCAGGTACGGCGACTTCAGACAACCCTGCGAAGACCCCTATTAGTTAACCAGGGAGAAACGGGGGGAAATGGGCGTTGAGTTGAAGGCGGCTCTCTTTCGGAAAACCCGGCCTCTGGGCCCTCCGCTGTCTCGCCTGGGCCTGCATTGCTCCCTCCTCTGTAGTGCCCGGAGTGGCCTGCGTGGAGGGCCGAGAACGGACAGCTCTGCAAGACCCGGCCTTGCGCGGAGCCCGAAGAATCTCGGGGTCTCTTTTCGCTCCGCGCGCACCGTCTCCTACCTTCTCGCAGGGCGCTCGGCCGCCTGCGCGCCATGGTGGGCTGGATGCGCCTCCAGAGGCTCTGGAGGGTGGGGGTTGCCGCGCAGAGGATCCCGCAAATCGCGGCGGCCGCCTGCGGAGAGCGGCGCTGGCCCGCGGAGGAACGGAGAGCCCAGCCTGGGCCTGCGGCGTGAGGGACCGCTTAGTTAGGGGCCCGTCCGGGTCGGCGAGCCGACAAGTCGGAAGGGGAAATGCGACTTAATTGTTGCGGGAGGGGGGTGGGGGGAGCTAGGGAATCCTCAACGCCTCATTTTTGGATTAAAACAAAAAGAGTTTGGAGGGAGACACCACATTTCCAAAAAGAATGATTTTAAAAAGAAAAGAAAAAACGCAAAACCTACCGACACCCACGCAGGAAACAGCTGGGAATATCGGTTCGGAACGCTGCTTTTGAAGGCCAGTTTAAAACAGTGGCTGAATTTGGTTTCTGCTGTGTTAGGCCTAGGGACTGACTGCTATGGTAGTTTTCAAACCCAAAGTGACTGCAAAAAAATAAATATATATAAATATTTAAAGAAGCACAATACATCTTTCATCGTTTTTGCCTTTACAAATTTTGGCCTGTGCAAAAATAAAAGGGTTGGGAGTGGCGGTTAACAATATTCCTTCAGGGAGAAAATCTCAAGATAAAATAAAATAATAAAATAGAGGTGCAATTAGGCAGTGAGTGCAGTGGGACACGGAGGAAGAGCGGCATTTTCAATCCTTCCTGCGGCGGACGCAGCCCTTCACATTTTCTAAAAACAGAACAAATTCAGAAAGGAAAAAAAGGAAGGAAAGAAAAGTAGCCCCAAAGTAAAAATCGGCCACAATGAATTTGAGCTTCTTGCAGAGGAAATCGCACCCAATAATAGGACCCAATCTGAGGGGAGAGGGTGGGGGCGGAGGGGTCCGGCGGAGGGAGTTGTTAACTGCGGCCGCACAATGGAATTAATGAGATTAACCAGGGCAATTAGGGCGTCCGCCCCGCTCCGCGGGTCCGCGGCGGGGCCGCGGAATGGAAAAGATTAGGTTAATTTCATTAATTCACAATCCACAATCTCTGTTCAGCCCCGCCACCCCCTCCCCTTGGCACCTCTCCCCCTCCCCCCACTCCCAAAGCCCCCCACCCAAAGGAACAGAAAGGGCCAAATCTGGTTCTGTTTGTCATCTGCATATTACCGGGAACTAAATCCAGGATGACGTCGACTCGGTATAAAACCAACAAGAGGTTCAGTTGGGCTAACTCCGTCCTACCCGCGGGTTGAGCTCAGCCAGCGCTGCGGCGAGGGGAGGGCCGGAGGAGGGAGAGCGGACGCAGGGGGCGGGGAGGGAGCGGGACCGCGCGCTCGCCGGCGCTCTCTTTCGGTTTGGTCCGCCTCAGGAGGAGAGTGGACCCCCCCGCTTTGCGGCTCTTTCCTCGGCGCGTCCCCGCCGCCCCCCGGTCCCGGCGCGGTGCTCGGGGATGCCCGCCAGCATGTTCAGCATCGACAACATCCTGGCCGCTCGGCCGCGCTGCAAGGACTCGGTGCTGCCGGTGGCTCCCAGCGCCGCGGCTCCCGTCGTCTTCCCGGCCCTGCACGGGGACTCGCTCTACGGCGCCAGCGGCGCCGCCTCCTCGGACTACGGCGCCTTCTACCCGCGCCCTGTGGCCCCCAGCGGTGCAGGCCTCCCGGCCGCGGTCGGTGGCTCCCGCCTGGGCTATAACAACTACTTCTACGGACAGCTGCACGTGCAGGCGGCGCCCGTGGGCCCGGCCTGCTGCGGGGCCGTGCCGCCGCTGGGCGCCCAGCAGTGCTCCTGCGTCCCCGCGGCCCCAGGTAGGGTCGCGCGCGCTCGGGCCTTCGCCGCCCGCCGCGGTCCGCAGCCGCTGGGGCGCGAGCGGGCGGTGGCGCTAACTTTTTCCACTTTGTGCAAAGTTTTCTCCTCTTGCAAACCCGTCTTCTCCCTCCCCCCCACCTCCCCACCTTTTGCCGATAGGGAGCAGGGGTTTGCACACTCCCGCAAACTTTACGCTAAAGTTGGAAACGGTAACTCAGTGCATGCATAGGGAGACTTAGACTTTAGGATTCCCTAACTGGCTTTGGGAGTGTGCGGGTGGATGCCGGGGCACCCTCCCCCATTTCCCTGCACCCCCGATTTCCGTGCACCTCCAGTTCCCAGCGTCCCCTCGTAGACGATTTTAAAGTCGGAGTAGTTGCGGCCGACGTGTGCGCCGTGGCCAGGGATGTAGCTGACCGTGTGCTCTGCTCTGTTGCAGGCTACGAGGGCCCCGGCTCGGTGCTGGTGTCGCCGGTGCCGCACCAGATGCTGCCGTACATGAACGTGGGCACGCTGTCGCGCACCGAGCTGCAGCTCCTCAACCAGCTGCACTGCCGGCGGAAGCGGCGGCACCGCACCATCTTCACCGACGAGCAACTGGAAGCGCTCGAGAACCTCTTCCAGGAGACCAAGTACCCAGACGTGGGTACCCGCGAGCAGCTGGCCCGGAAGGTGCACCTCCGGGAGGAGAAAGTGGAGGTAGGCGCTAGGCGCTGCTGGGTGCGCGTAAAGGCCCTTCCCAAATAATAGGCACCCCCAGCCGGTTTTGCCCGGCCCTCCTTGAGGTCTCCCTGCACCTAAAACTTCCCAGTGGCGGCCCGGAGGCGGCTGGAGGGCGCTTTAGGCCCAGGAAGTCGAAGGAAAATGCGGAAGCGGGAGCGACTCTCCTTTCTTTTTGTCGGTGCGAGCGCGGGGGCGTCCGGGGTTTGGAGCCACACGGAGCCCCGGGGCGCCCGGGCACTGGGGCGGCGCGCCTTGGATTTTAACTGCTGTTTTGGCCTCCCCCGCGCCACAGGTCTGGTTTAAAAACCGCCGGGCCAAGTGGCGGCGGCAGAAGCGGTCCTCGTCGGAGGAGTCGGAAAACGCGGAGAAGTGGAACAAGGCGTCGTCCAAGGCGTCGCCGGAGAAGAGGGAAGAGGAAGGTAAAAGTGATTTGGACTCGGACAGCTGACGGCCGCCGGCCGGCCGTGGCGCTTGCCTAACTCGAAGGACTTGCACAGACGGACGATGCTACTTTCTTGCACACGCGCTGCCTTGCGGGAGGGGGTCGAGAAAGCGGAACGAGGAGCTGTAAATAGTGTACAGAGCCGGGAGGGCCGGCGCCTGGGGCCGGGGCCGCGCGCGGGCTCCAACCCGGCTGCAGAGGCCGCCGGCGCCTCGCTCCCCGCCGTAGTATTTATAGTTAAGTTAACGGTGACAATACAATAAAGTGATGACGATGTGGACGGGCCACCTTCCGTATTTCGTACCTCTCCAGCACCACCATCTGAGGCCCGGAAAAGAAATCTAGTTAATCTAGCTTCGGAAGAAAAATTGGGCAGCTCTGACCTGTCCAAAAAACAAAAGAGAAAAAAAAAATCTGGGTCCGAATCAGTCACAGGGCGGGTGTCCTGGTTTGAAAGCACACTTGATCTCTAGGTCTCCAGGAAGGAGTGAAGAATGCGGGGCTGCTGGGGGGCGGGCTGTAGCATTGCCCAGGAGAGGGGCAGCCCCGGAGGTCCTGTCCTCCCAGGCCCGCGGGGAGGACGACTCTCCCTCCTCGCTGCAGACAGGAAGCTGTAACCGGGCTGCGGAATCCACCCCGGTGCTGGGAAAACCTGGGAACCTCTCGGGAGCCGCTCCCGGCCGCTCTCTAGGCCCTGCTCCTGCGAAGTCCCCAGACCTAAGGTGGAGGGTTCCCCGGTGAAATAAGACAGTCCAAAAGCCCTCTCTCCCTACGCTTTCCTGGTCTCTCGTGGTCTGTACTGCTGCCGATCTCCTCCAGGGCAAGCGCTACTGCTGCGCTTCAGCGCTGCTGCTGCGCAGAAGCTCCTTCCCGCCTGCGGCCGCATCTGCGTGCCCCGGGCGCAGTAGAGACCTCGGTGGTGCTGGGCCCTTCGTGCTTCCCCCTAAGCATGCGGTCCCGGCCGTCTGTAGGCCCACCAGACCGAATGCGCACTGGCTGCTGAGGCTGTGCGAGGCGGGCGTGCAGGGCCTCGGTACTCTCCCTCCACCGGGTTGTCTCCTGTCTGCAGAAACTGGGGCCAGAGGCGAGTGCCGGGAGCCCGCCCGCCCGCTGTTGTGGGCCTCGCCCTGAGAAGGCCTGGAGAAGCTTCCCTGATAAGCCGGTGGGATAGGACCCAAGACTAGAGCATGCCTTCTGTATGGTTTCCAGAACCATGCGTGGGGGGAGGGTGGTAGGAGAGGCCAAGGGCCAGCAGAAATGGCTTTTAATGTGTTAAACTTTATAGATTTTTGCATTAAATCCATTTCATAAACAAGGAAGCTAGGACTCAGAGCTTCCCTGCTTGGCTGATTTATCTGCTGCCCCAGAGGAGGGGAGCCCGGGCTTCCCCCAGCTGCCTCCCCATTTGGTGTAAGGACCCTCCAGGGGAAGGCTGGGTCTGGGTTGGCTGCGGAGCACACTGCAGGCGAGGTAACAGCTCTTTACTAGAAGCAGTATTTTTTACAGCTTCTTATACGTTTCAGAGGTGCTCCTGGAGCCGATGAAATATGGAGTGACTCCCAGTCGGGCCTTTTTTAGTGAGGAGTCTTCCTAGACGAAAGGAGGAGACCGCAGTTTGCAGACCAGGTCTGCCTCCAGGGACAAGATCACCTTGGTTCCTGTCCAGACTCTGTCATTTGTGACCTTGGACCAATGACTTAAACTCTCTGCTCCTTGTTTCCCATAACTACGCAACGGGCACAGTAATCGTCTCTGCTTCTCCGAGGTGTGGGCATCGAAGGCACCAACTGGTGCAAAATGGGGCCTGGCACAGGGGCATCCTTCACTGTGGCTGCTTATGTTTTTAAATGTTTATTGATGCTAGGGAGAGAGGGAGAGAGAGAGAAACATCAGATGGGTGCCTCCCATTCACACCTCAAGTGGGGATTGAACCCACACCATAGGTTATGTGCCCTGACTGGGAATTGAACCCCCAACTTTTTGGAGTATGGGACGATGCTCCAACCAACTGAGCCAACCCCGCTGTGGCTGTTTTTTTTTAAAAAAATGTAACGATTTATGTTGTGTCAGACCAGCACTTCAGGATTTGTGTGCATGATCTCATTTTCCTTTTCAAGAATTCTGAGATGGGGGATGTTCTCACCATTTTACAGAGGAGGAAATTAAGGTTCAGAAAGGTTAAATAATTTAACAACACTCAGCTCACCAGCAATCGGGGACACCGTCTTTGCCCATAATTGGAAATGCCTCCATTACCACCAGTGCTGGCGAGAAATACTCGAAGCCGATCCCTTAATTTCAAGTGAATCCTGCATTGGTTATTAGCACACCTCCCCCTAGATTCAGGCGTCCAGGGGGAGAGCCTTGCCTGCTGTGCCCTTCTGCCCCCTCATCGTTGCTCTTGGGGGCCGCCCCCATCTCACTGGAAAGCGGTGAGCCTGAGGGGGTGTCCAGGATGAGCCTTCACTTCCCTTCCTTTAGTTCTCTGTTACTCTAGAACATTCTAACGGGGACAGAGGGGCAGCATCGTTCCACCCTGGGAGATCTGACCTCTTCAGAACTCTATAAACTCCTTTGTGTCTCTTTGTCCATAACTTGCCCTCAAACCCCCTCTACGAGGGGATCTTTTATTACTTTTTTAAAAAAATATGAATTCGTCTAGTCTGGAGAGGGGTCCATGCGAGTGGCAGGGAGGGGGACCGAGGGAAGAGCAGTTCCTCAGACGTCTCCCCCAGGAACACTGGGGCGGGGGTGCCAGGAGCCTCCAAGAAGGGGGCGAGCTGCTCCCCACTTGGCCCAGGAAAGCTGGAGGTGGCAAGCGAGAGCCCTCTCCCTGTCCACGTGGCCGCACCGGAGGCCCCGCAAAGTATCGGCCCGCTCACAGGAAATAAACAGTAAACATCTGGAGTGAAGAGAGAAATGTCAGCATGGCCGGTCTAATTATAGTCCGCCCATCTTTCTTCTGCATTCCCCAGTCCGCGGCGGGGCTCCAGCCATTGTCGTGGCCTGAGGGCCGGAGGGTGGCAGGAGCAGAAGGACGTGGCTGTCTCTGGGCCTCGTGACTGTGGACATTTGGGTCAGGGTGTTGGAAAGTGGTGTGTGTGTGTGTTCAAATGGGCAAGGCCTGAGGGGTTTCCACCCCTTGAAACCGAGGGTGTTCCCCCCACTTCATGGTTGAGCAAACCAAGGCACAGAGGAGCCAAAATGAGAACTGTCGTCTGCAAGGGACCAGGCCCTTGGGATTTCCATAAGCCAGGCTGCCTCGCAGAACCCAGACCCGTGCGTTTGGTGGCGATTCAGCAGTGTATAAAAGTTCACCTACAGCACATGACCGAACAAGTGAATGCAGTTGCCTCTGGGGAACTAATCTGCTGGGAAATGCCAGACAAAGAACAGGAACGACAATTATAACCCCGAACATTGGTCTAGCACTTTCCACTGCAAGGGCCTTCCACACACGGCTCAGGTCCTTGGAAGCTGGGAATCGCAGCCATTTTGCCGATGGGAAGTGGGGACTCAGGCGAAAGGCCTTGCTCTGGATGCTCAGGAAATGGCTGAGCAGGCCCTGAACCCCCCACACCTGAGCAGACTCCACACACCTCCTGAGGTGGTGGCAAGGTATGGGGTAACAGCTTCCAGGTGCCCCAGGCCACCTGAGCCAAGTAATGACATTGCAGTGGGGGGAGGACCCGGGTTCTCTGACTCTGAGCTAGCGACACCCATGGTGAGTTCTTCCTGGTCTTAGCAGTGGGCTGTGTGTTTGGGGGGGGGGGTGTCGAACGATGCTTCACAAACCACACCCACGAAGAGCATATCTCAGCGACAGTTTTTCAATCAAGTTGCCTGTCACCAACTTTTGAGCTTGGAGCTAATGTCAGCCTGTGCAAAGGGTGTTTGAAGGCTGTGTGTGAGAAGGAAGCAGGCAGATTCTTCTCCCCCTTGGGGGCGGGGGAGGAATGGGGGGGCAGGGGGTAGGGCTGACGGGGGACTCGCTTTCTGAATTAGATGAGGTTTTAAGAGACTCAAGTAGAATAGTTGAGGCACCCAAATATCTTTAGGTCTGTATAGTAGATCCCCCGGATTCAGTTTTGCTCATTGCACACCCAATCTGGTTGCCTCCTTAAGTGAAATGGAGGAAGTCCAGGCTGGCGAGGGCTGGGCAACTCCACGGGGGAGAATGGACGGCTGCGTGGCTGGCAAGTAAGCCCCACAGGGCCACACCTGCACCACCGTGGGGCCCTGTGCTCCCCGAGTGACCTGGAAAAGTTTCCTCACCGGTGCAATGTTGAGCAGAGGATTTGAGATAACGTAAGAACCCAGCAGAGTGTCTGCCACGTTGATTAATGCGTGCTTTGAAAAACACCCTCAAATTGGCTGGGATAAATCCTGCATAAATAGATTGGAATTAGGAATTAAGGAACACACCTTGTTTTTAATTGTTGTCGGTTTAGGACTTTACACGTGACCCCAGGATACAAACTCTGAGGGAATTGAAGGTGATTGCCTTGGATTTAAGACAAAGAAGCATCTGATAAGGTATAATAGGTTGCAATCTCCCTCTGGGGTTTAGGACAAGGATATCTAGAATGAAGAAGAAGAGAATTTGGAGTGGATTTCCATTCAATTTCTAAGCTTGGCCAAATGACCTTGATGTGTGTTTTGTTTTTTTGATTTTTTGTTTTCCAAAGTAAAACAAAAACAACACAGTAGCTGGTGCAGAGCTCCTTGAGAGTTCTGGAGGAAAAGGGTCCAGCAAGGCTTTGCCAGTCGGGACCACTGGCCGGGGGAACAGGGGGCGTCCCAGGAGGCCCTCCTAGAGCTATGTGACAACGCAGAAGACCTCTGCTGGTCACGGCTTCGTGGTAAATCTGGGAAAAATAAGAAGCCATTGTCTTTGCAGTAAATGTGACCCAGGAGCAAACAGGGTGAATTATGACGTGCTGCGGTATTTTAAAGTGGGCCTGTAATTTCTGGATTCCGTTTTCTCGTTTGTTCTCTCGTGTCCAGCCCTGGGAAGCGTCACTGGAGAGAGAACCTAAGAATTCCTCTCCCAGCTTCCCTCTTTTGTTAGGAGTTCATTCCACCGATTCCTTCTGTTTTCCTAATTTTGTGATCCTCCGGAGTCTGCTGACCAAATCTGGTGGCCAAATTTAGTCCAGTGAGTTTCACGCCGTTCCTCCCCCTCCCCCGTGAATACCCTGTCCCTTAACCTGAGCAGATTTATAGAAGCTGTAATTAGTGAAATAATTTTAGCCGTGATGGACTGAGCTTAATTAAAAGTGTGCGTCTCCTTTCCTCGCTGGTTGACTGGTTGAATCACGCCAAGCACAGGCAATGCTGCCACCCTGGCACATTATGGGCGAGGCTGCCCCTCGAAAGAGCCACCACAGCGTAAGGGGGCAGATTCTCCTTGGTGACCTGAGGAAGGCTGAGCTCTGCTCCCAGAACTGCTCCCAGCACTTGGAACTCACTTGTTAAAAATTTGGAGGCGGGTGGGGAGAGTGGGACAGAAATATCTTAAATATAAGAATTTTAGCCCTGGCTAGTGTGGCGAAAGTGGACTGAGTGCCAACCTGCGAACGGACAGGTCTCCCGTTCAATTCCCTGTCAGGGCACACACCTGGGTGGCGGGCCAGGTGCTCAGTTGGGAGCGTGTGAGATGTATATCTCTTGCACATTGCTGTTTCTCTCCTTCTCTCGCTCCCTTCCCTCTCTCTAAATACATAAAATAAAATCTTAAAAAAAAAGAGAATTGTTTTCAAAGGAAAGACCCATGCTGTCCAGCAGCCTGCAGTGAGACACAGTGCGCCACAGGTGTAGTGTCGCCAGGAGGCTGCACACAGCCCAGGTGGGGGTCCCATGTGGCTGTTGGGGTGGGGAGGGAATCCCTCCTGAGAAGGCGGGCTCGTGGGGGTGGACGCACCAGCCAGGGAGGGGCTCACTGCAGAGGCAGCCTGGGGGCCAGTGTGGCCTGAGTCACCCTGAGATTGTTTGCCCAGCCGGCCTCCCCATGACCACCTCCGCTTTAATGGTGTCCCAAGCCAATTGTTGACATCACCCGGCAAGGCCAAGAGATGTTTCTTCCCAGATGGAGTATGATTAATCCTCCTTTGAAAATCCTCAAAGTGCTAACTCTGGGACCAGAAGAAGAGAGCCGCGCCGCCCCGAGAAACAGGGAGGCCCGAAGCATTCGAGATGCACCCCTCGGCGAGCGAGGCTGCGGCCTCTGCGGCGTCGGCATCGCAGCTGGCGGTTTCCTCTGAAGATGTTCCTGCCAAGGCCAGATGGCTGGGACATTATGGGGCATGTGCGTATTCAATGTGGTTTCGTGTTTGAGGAATAAATATTTAAATCTGAATCCAAGAGAATCACTTTCTACTGAAGTGGGCAGGGACGGAAAGCTGGGTGTGTTTGCTAATGTCTGCCTGAACCCTAAACGCTACCCCAGCGCACGTGATCCCCGAGAGAGCTTGTTCCCTCTGCCCTGGGGTAGGACGCCGGGAGTATCGTGGCGCCTCCTCTCTGTTAGGGTTGCTGTTTTTCTCTCGCAGCTGCTTTTGCTGCAAAAGACTCCAGACATGCACGGACTGGAACAGGGACCCTTGTACTTGGTTTGATGACCCTCTGGGTTTTGTTTCAGTTTTGGCCTCTGTGGAAGAAAACTTAACCCTTTTCTTGACTGGGGTGACTGCTCTGGGAAGATCGTGGGTCTTTATGATTTATTTTTGTCATTAAGATGTTCGCATGTAAATTTAAAAACTTTTTTTAAAGGGGAGAAATAATTTCTGCATTGTATGGAGGGTGTCATAAAATATGGATCTTAACATTCTTCGGGGGTTGACAGTTTTATGATCCCTTTCCTGGGCACGCCCTTATCTAATCCCTTCTCAGCCTTATGAGCCAGGGTGGTTGCTGTCATCTTGTCACGTGACCGTGGCTACAGCGACAGAAGTTTCCTGGTGTCAGGTACTGTTCTGAGTGCGTTACCTTCTGCACTGTATTTAGTCTTGCCAGTGCCCCTGTGAACTTGACTTCATTGTCCCCAGTGTACAGGTGGTGAAATGGTGTGTCCATTTACAGCAAGGTGGAATCTTAGACTCCAAATCCAGTGCTCTTTCTTCACTCCCAGCCCATCTCCCTAAGTAAAGACCAGCCAGGGGGTCTGGGACCAAATCTCAGCCTGGCCCCCGGCAGGCAGTGTCACCTTTGAGCTGCCCACTCCTTTCCAACGTGGGAGGAGCGTGCCTCCGCAACACGTGACAATGATGTGGGGTTTTGCAAAGGCAAGTGGTGAATCAAGGTAAATATCTCAACATGTTACAAATAGTGAGGAGCACACAGTATATTTATTGATGACTTTCAACAACAAGAGTCATAAAAACAATGGCCTCCGTTCAGCTCACAGATATTAAAAGGATGCCTCGTTTGTGTCAGGTACTGTCCTAGGTGCAGGGGACACAGCCTCTGGCCTCCTGGAGCTTTATGCTGTGTGGGGGCAGACAGTCCCTCTCCGAGCAGACAGGCTGTGGTTTGAGACTCTGTAAGTGCGGAGATGAAAGCCAAGTCCGCTGAGGAGGCCGGAGGTGCTGGGGGAGGATTTGGAACAATTTACAATGCGGTCTAAGGTCCCCGTGGCACGGGGAGTAAATGTCACCTCAAGCAGTGCTCCAGAGCGGGGGCAATGGGCTCTGTCTGTTTTGTCAATAAAGCTGTATCGGAACACAGCCGTGCCTGTTTATTTAAGTGTTGTCTATGGTTGCTTCCCCCTCTCACATGAGAGTTGAGTCGCTCATTGCAACAGAGACTGTAGGGGCCACAAAACTGAAAATACTTATTATCTGGTCTTTCACAGAAAAAGTTTGCAGACCCCTGCTCTAAAGTTTAGAGTTTAAGCCAGAAACAGAAGCTGTTGCTAGGGAGGGATGGGGCCAGGTGGTATGCCTGTTTGCCTAATGCCTCATTTCCTTTCTCTGTGGGCTTACACAGTGTTAGTCCCTGCCCCGTGACAATGGGGTGGGGGTGATGTAAGGTTGGATATGGAAGCCCGATATATGTGTGTGTGTGTGTGTGTGTGTATGTATCCACATATATATTATGGCACCTCACACCTGAGAGCTGCTCTCTTGGTGATGTAGTCTGCACCTGCAAGAAACAATTTCTGAACAATAGACAACAGGATATCAAAAAGTGCTTGATTATGTGACATTGACTAGGAGACAAAGAGGAAAGACAGCTGCAACCCCAGAAGGCTTCCTGGAGGAGGCAGTAGTTGCAGGTGTGTTAGCATTTGGCCAGTAAGGAGGTCCCTTTCATCAGACCAGAGAGGAAGCTGCTTGGTTGTCACACCCTAACCTTTCCCTGTCCCAGCTGGCTCCCTCTGTTCACCCAGCATTCACCAGCCACCCACTGAGTGCCAGGCTCTGTGCTCAGCAGTGTCTGTCCTCAGGCACGTGGGTCAGGCCGACCCAGTACTAAATGACCAGTGCTGAGGTGGAGGGTGGGGCATCCCGTGACAAGCTGTGGTTGCCAGAGGAGGGTTCCTAGGCTTTTGGTGGTGGATCGTTGGAGCCCTGTGGTTGGAGCCACCTGGCAATGGGCTGGGGGGGCAGGAAGAGGGAACAGCTTGAACAGAGGCTCAGAGGTGAGAGGCCAGGGTGTGAAGGAGAACCACCGGTGTGGGGTTTGGCTGGGCAGCGGCTGAAAACACCGAAGGCAGGAACTTGGTGGGAATCCGCAGTCTGGCATTGAGTTCACTGCTTTAAAATCGACCTACAGCGTCGGCCCCGCCCCTCCCAGATGTCAGAAGGTAGTTGTGTGCATGACCGGGGTCCTGCTAACGCGGCATTCCCGTCCACTGTCGGCCGCAGGCCCTTCTGGCCCAGGAGAGGCTGTGGGGCCCTATCTCGGCAGCATCTGCTCAGCGTCCTTTCCATCTGCTGTTACAGAAGGAGAGGAAAACATCTCGGAGCCTTCTGCAGAGTTTTTTGGTTTTTTTTTTTTTTTGGAATGGGTTTTAAAATAGTGATTTGTGGCTGGTAGTCGAGTTCATCAAAGTGATTTTTCCAGATGCTGTAGTCCTTGGGCAGCTGACACATTAAGGCCCCCGCTCCCCCACCATGTTCTAAGTTTCTCTCCAGCTTTAAGCATCAATCCTTCCTCACAGTGACTGGCTGAGGCATGCATGCGGCATCTTACAGCTTAGAGAACCTGTCTCTACAAAAACCAGAAGACATGGCCATGGCAGGGACTGTTCTGTCTGCTTTAAAGAGATCAGAGAGGTCAAGCTGCTCTCCTGAGGTCACACAGCCACAGCAGATGAGTGGAAGGGCAGAAGTTTTTCAAACCCTGAAACTTTCCATTCATATCTGCTTTTGTCTCAAGGGTACAACTATACTTCCTGGATGTGACAACATGTTTGATTCAGCATTAAGTGAGCCCCAAAGGCATGCTCTTCCTTGTGACCAGATTCTCCAAATGCCACTTACTCCAGGCAGCCTTCTCGGATTGCTCCAGCTTTTCTTGGGCCTCAGAGACTTTGGCCTGACCTCTTGGGGTCTCCAGGAGTTGTGAAGATTCTTGGACATGACTGGAGTTCACATGTCCCCCTGCTGAATTGAGTCAAGCTTCATGTTTGCCAGTGACCATGAAATTCTAATGCTTCAAGGAGCAGATCTGCTCCAAATATCTGCTGCCACCAACCTCTGTACAGAGTTCTGTGGCACTGGAATGGCGTCCCTCTCACAATCCCTTGACAGGGGAGTTAGCTCTATTTACAACCTCTGGCAAAAGGCAAACCTGGGGGAGTTGTCCTAGCTCGCTGGCACGGATTCACTTTTAAGCTCTTTTGTCCCATGGGATGCGGGTCAGTTTTGACAATGAGGACAGTGCGTGTTTGTAAAGCCCTTGGCAGTCTAAGAGTGATTTTTGCACATAGCTTGTCATTGCATCTCCACTACCTCCCTTTGGGACAAGTGTTCCTTTCCCCAGCACATGTGGGAGGGGTGCGGCCCTTGAGGCTCAGGCAGAGTCGGGCTGCCCGTGAGGACTGAGCCTGGGGTGGCAGGGGGACAGGGCAGAGAGAGAACTGAATCGACCATCAGAACTTAGGCTTCTGCCACTCCCCGACTCGGTGACCCTTCGCTGCCACACTCAACCTCTGGGCCTCAGTTTCCCCATCTGTTGGGGAGAGTCGAGAATCCTGCCTTGGCTACCTGTCAGGGATGTTGAGAGGCTCACACAGGTTGATGGAGGTGAAGGTGCTCCATGGCTGCCCCATGGTCACGTGTTGGTGTCTCCTCGGCCGGAGGACTTCGGATTCTACCTGGCAGTGCTCAGCACTGACACCCTGACCTCTGCTTCCTGGCCTCTTCCACGCCTGGCTGCCTCCTGGAACAGCGGCCAGGATGTGTTTTCACCAACCTGGTCACTGGTCTGGCCCGAGACGTGTGGCTTCTGTCACGTGTTAGGGGGCTCCTTGCTGGGAGGGGCTATGAATGCTGCAGACTTTGGAATTTCACTGAATGACTGGGCCCAGGCAATGTGACCAAGTGTTTGGGTCACCAGGGGACGTAAGGCCATTATGATCACCTGCCCAGACCCATAAATGTTCCCTGAGGTAATGTCCTCTTGCTACAAACCCTAAAGAATGACTACTTCCTGCACCGTGCTGGGGTTTGCCACCGCGGTTCCTGCTATGGTCACCAGGCGGGGGTGGGGGCTCACAGGGCTTTCCTGCCGATACCTGGACATCTGATCCCACCTCCCACTGCACTGGACTTGGACTGGCTCCGTTCTCCTTCTGGC
This sequence comes from Micronycteris hirsuta, assembly GCA_004026765.1. NCBI lineage: Eukaryota > Metazoa > Chordata > Mammalia > Chiroptera > Phyllostomidae > Micronycteris > Micronycteris hirsuta. The sequence continues at coordinate 21,095 of PVJI01012884.1, read as the reverse complement.
ACTGCCAGGTGTGAGCTTCGTGACCTTGGGCCAGTCACCTAACCTTTCCGAGCTTCACGTTCTTCTTCTGGAGACACAGAAAGGAGGTGACACACTTTCCCCAGTGCCCACGAGGAGAAATGCTCAAGGAGAGGGAGGTGTTGTCATTGAAAACTTTGTGTTACGACATTATTTGCTACTTACGATTTTACCTGTTCATTAATCTAAGATTAGGAATTGAACTAGTAGGCGATGGGGAGGGGGCAGTGTACCAGTTACCATAAACTTAGTGACTTAAGACACCAGGAATTCATTCTGTCACAGTTATGGAGGCCAGAAGTTCGACATCAAGGTGCTGGCAGGTACCTGCCCCCCTGGGGCCCGAGGGGAGAGTCAGTTCCTTGCCGCTTCCAGCTTCAGGGGCGCTAGGCATTCCCTGGCTTGTGGTGCATCACCCCAATCTCTGTCTCCAACTTCACGTGACCTTCTCCCCTTTGTCTGTGTGCATCGGCTCTCGTCCTGCTTTTCTCCTATAAGGACACTTGTCATTGGATTTAAATCCAGGATGATCTGCTCTTGGGATCATAACTCAATTTCATCCACAAAGGCCCTTTTCCCAGATAAGGCCGCACCCACCAGTTCCCAGGGTTAGGAACTGGCCTGCATCCCACCAAACCCACTGCAGGATGTCAGGAAAAGGAAGGGTCTGCTGTGATCCTGTTTCTTGGCAGAGTATGGGATGCTTCTCCTGCTCACCACCTGAGGCCTCCCCCCATGGCATTCGCCCTGTGGCCGTGCTGAGGTGGCCTACACGTACCTACGATGCTTTGGGGCCTGAGAGCTGTCCCTCCGTACCTTCTGGGTGGGTTGCAAGTGCCAGGGAGATGAGAACCCTGGAAATAGCAAGTGACAGACGGGACCGAAGACCCCTCCCCTGTTTCAGTCATCTCCAGCTGCCATAACTCGATGCCACGGACAGGGTGGCTTAAAGAACACAAAGTTATCTCCCCACACAGCTGGAGTCTGGAAATCCAAGGTCAAGATGCTGGCAGGTTGTTTTCTTGGCTTGCAGGCAGCTGACCCTCTCATCTCCTTGTCCGCATGCAGTCTCTCCTCTGTGTACATATTCCCTCTGCTTGTAAGGACACCAACCCCATGAGACCAGGACCCCACCCCTATGACTTCACTGAACCTTAGTTACTTCTTTAAAGGCCTGATGACAAAATATATGAGGGAGCTGGGGTGTCAACATGTAAATTCGGAGGGGACACATTTCAGTGCCTAACACCGCCTTTGGTCAGCTTCGCTACGGACCATGGTTTTGCCAGAACTGGCCCGCAGGTTGTGGGATCACATGATTCTTCCCGGTTTTGTGAATCTGCACTGCTCATCAGAGCTTCAGCCATCGGCATGATCTTCACGGGTCTCCACCTAATAATGCCACTAGTGACAGCCCCCACTCCCACTGAATGCCACGCAAGGCCAGGGCCAGACGTTTCACACTACGTGTCCAGGCCACACTTCACTGTCACCCTGGTAGTGGGGACAACCATTTGTTCCCTTGGGTTGATGAGGCTCCTGAAGCTCAGAGTGGGGAGACCCCCCCACTAGGAAGTGTCCCGGGTAGGGGGGGCACCATGAAACCACACCTCTGACTTGAGGCTTTCTCCTCCCGCCTCCTACTGCCCTCTCTTACCTCTGGCGTCCAGAGGAGAACTTTTCAATACCCAGGTCAGGCACTGCCACTGTCCTTTTATTCCAAAACAGCTCTGGTTTTTCTTCTCCAGCAACTTCTCCCTCTCTCGCTGGAACGTTGCAGACCTGGCCAGATCAACTGTTGTCTTCTTTTCGATAATCCAAAAGCCAGGTCCACGGGGACGTCACTGGCACACAAAGCCTTCTCCCTGCCTGCAATTACGTTCCGTGCTTGGGGGAAAAACCTTCCCCACACATAGCAACGGTTTCCAGGCTGAGCCGAGCTATGGGCTTCCAAGTAGAGGGGTCATTTGGAGACTGACCAGCATCTTCACGGGATGGAGGTGACCGCCAGCCAGCCAGCCAGCCACAAAGGGTGGGTCTGCCTTTGCAGTGAAGGGCGGTTGACCTTGAGGTTGCTCATTCTTTCCAATGCGTGGGGTGTTCTCGTCACTGCCCCTGGAATTCTGGACGCGTTGGCCTCATAGAATGAGCAGCTTGTTTTCGGAGCAAAGGTGAAGGGATCCCGCGTGCAGCGGCCCCACGCTTGCTCTGGTCCCCCAGCACCTCTGTTGCCAGAATGATAGCATGCTCTCTTATTGGCTCTTGCTTTCCTTTGGAGCCTCGCTGGAAATGAGTGATTTTCAATCATTTCAACCCCATTCAGTTGCATCGTTGAGTCTGTCTCTATTTTTACTGTCCTGCGGGGTTGGTCTGCATTTGGTCCAAATTATGTGACTGCCGACAGACGGCGGTAAAAGTGCTTTAGCAGGACGGGGTGCTGGGAATCCTGTCGTCTGGGGAGGGAGAAGGAGGCAGCTTGGCTCTGCTTCCCGAGCCTGGTGAAACAGGCTAGCCGTTTAATCTTCCAGAGACATGGCTGCCTCCAGTACAAAACTGAGCTAATAACTCTTGCCCCTTTGTTCTCTCCGGGGCACGTCACGGCATCTTGGAAGCATGAAAGCAACTTCTCCCCCTTTTCCCTCAGAGAGGGAGAGGAGTGGACTCCTCAAATGAATTGGATGTGAAATGGCAGAATATGACGTTGATAACAGTCCATATTTTTGCCCGCATCTAAGTTTTCTTCTCCACAGACCCCCCAACAGAGCATCTGGGAGGCCTGATACGAGCTACGTGAAAACCGTCTGCGTGCTTGAAAGGAGCCACCGCCCCAAGTCCAGTACAAGCGAGGCATTTTCCTGATGAATGCTTGCGATAATGGATGAGATGAGCCAGGAATGTTCTGGACAAGGAATGGAGGCAGGGGGAGGAAGCAGGGCTGCACGTGCTCTGGGTCTCACTGTAGCCACTGCATCTGCGAGGCGAGGGCCAGCTGAGCTCAGAGTCCAGGACAGGGGTCTCCCAGGGGTGCCCAGAGCGCCGGCAGACAGGGCTGAGGGTCATGGCCAAGTAGACATCCTAAGCCTCAGATCGGGAGGGTAAGGAGAGGTGGCAATCGGGACCCAGGCCTTTAGTCCAGGAAAAGCTTACTGAATACCCTCGGCAATTGGGCGTGCAGTGCGCTGGGGTACCCGTGTGGTGAGGGGGCAGCACTGTGAGCGCGGTGAGGACAGGGCAGGCCTGCAGGAGAAAAGACTCCAGGCCCAGAGTCACAGGTCCACATCGGACTCTGCCCCGGGGGCTGGGTGATCGCAGTCTCTGGGGGAACAGCGCTATTTTTAGCCAACACTGGGACGAAGGTCCATGATGAAATGTGACCACTTCCTGCCTTGACCTCCCCAGGGCTGCCCGTCTCTGTCCTGTCGCCTCACTCTCCAGAGCTGACGTGGTGCTTTCATCCTTTTTGAGTTTTTCTCCTTTCCCCTCTTTCCCTCGCTCTATTCCTTCCTTCCCATGTTCTTGCCTGCCCCACCCCTGTCATCTTGGCCCTTTGCTGGGGGCTGGGATAAGAAGACAGGGCACAGGGCAGAGCTCCAGCCAGGGCAGGAGATGGATGTGGAAACATGAGCCCCGTGGAGGCGGGGACGGTGCGGAGAGAGCAGCGGGTGGAGGCCCAGTGGAGTACCCAGAGGGTGCGGAGTCTCCCTGGCGCCCCGGCCTGGCCTGCACACTGGCTGCTCTGGTAGCGTTATTCTACTGAGAAGAAAGGCTTCAGAATTAATAAAGGTTTTAAAGAGTCACGCCCTAAATCCTTTTCCAAGGAGGAAACAGCGTCCACATGGAGTTTGAAGAGGCTGGGGTGGTGGGGGGATGGAGGCCCTGAGTGGACACAGAGGGGCTGAGTCCAAGGCAGGGCACAGGGCAGCATTAGTGGGGCTTCAGTGGGACAGCTCATTATCAGGGACGGATCCCTGACTTCCCCTTGGAATGAAGTTCCCAGGGTCCTCACCGAGACAAAGGTGTCACCAGTCTGGCCAACAAGGGTGACCGTGCTTAAAATCGGTGACAGGTCCACTCATGCTTCAGAACGTGCCCTGCTCTGTGGGTCACTTGGGGAGAGTACCTAGGTTTTAAGGACAGTGAATGTGAAAATAGAAAGTGGTGAGGGAGTTAAAAATCTCTACTACCTCCGTCTGTGTCTATGTCATGTTTGTACCTGTTCTTACCCCTGTGTCTCTATCCAAATCTGTCTCATACCTAAAGCACCAGCATCCGTTCACTTCTGAGTCTATTTCCTAGGATTACATAAGTCACACCTGCCCATGTAAAGTTTAAAATATACAGAAGTGGCTAGTGAGGGGTGACAACCATTCCTCCCACACCCGTGCTTTTCCTGAGTGGTTTCACTACACGATCCATCATGGCCGTCTCTCTCCGTCCGTCGTCCACGCATGTGAACCAACCTCCTGCTCTCAGTGGGTAGCTGTGCACTGCGCACTCCTGCTCGCAGTGGGCAGCTGTCCCCCATCTGCGTGCTGCTGGCCAGGAAGCCACTTTTGATGTTTAACCAGCACAGTTACCGCCCAGAGACCACTGTGCAGGGATCCCCCTCTCCCTGTCCCTGCTGGGGGAGGTCTGGGGGAGGTCTGGAGGGACAGACTCTCGCTTCCCCACACTGCAGGGGCCCATCATGCATGTGGGCCAGGCTGTGGGGCACCAGAGCGAGGTCGGACTTGTGAAATTTTTTGAGCTGCTTGTTACATCTCTCCCTCTTTCATGAATTGCCTGTTCACACCCTCTCCCATTTTTTTTTTTTTAGATGGGACAGTGACTGTTTTCTTACTGTTAGAGCTTTGATCAAGTCAGGACAACTCATACTTTGCCAGATAGATAGAGTCTGTCCAGAAAGTGTCCAGCCATGCACTATGAAAAGTAGACACATTTACTGAAGAAGATACAAGATACAAGAAACATTGCACATAGGACAATGATGCCTCAGTCCCCTTCAAAGTAGGCACCTTGGGACCTCTCCCAGTTCTCCCAGTGTCTCTTCCACTGTTGAAAATATGGTCTTGACCTTGCTGCAACTTGGCCACACCTTCTTTGGGCATGGGGAACCAGGAGACCCCCACTGGGGCAACTGGGCCTTCACTTCCAGATCACAGCCATAGACCCATGATTCATCTCTGGTTAGAACCTTCTTGAGGAAATCCGGTTCGTTGGTAGTGATCTGAATCATCATTAGCAACTACAGCTCAATGTTCCTTCTGCTCTGGTAGCAGAAGTCATGGAACGAATTTTGCCACGACACGTTTCATGCCAAGATCCTGTATCAAAATCTCAGACACAGGAGTTTTGGGGAACCCCCAGAGCAGCTTCTAGTTCTCACACTGTCAGTTGGTCGCTGACCTTTGTTGACTGCAGCCCGCACACGTTCAACGTGCTCAGGGGTCTGCTTGTTGCAGGCCTTCCAGAACGGGGAGCACTCTCAACAGAGTCTTGACCGTCTCTGAAGCACGTGTGCCATGCTTTTATTTGCGCTGCACTCACTGCATCGTCCCCGAAAGCCTTCTGAGTCATCCGAATAGTTTCCACAGAGGAATGTTCGAGCTTGACGCAAAATCTGATGCAGATTCATTGCTCTACTCACTCAGCCATTTTGAATGTGACAGCCACACAGTACGCATGCTCACCCAGCTGTGTCTACCACCCCCACTGACCAGTACAGTGAAGTCATCCTTGTTCACACATGTGCATTCCAGTCCACGCTCCTTGGCTGCCAGGTTACATCGATGTCATGCAAATTGTTCTTGTTAGATTAGCAATGGCTGGACTTTTTCCGGACAGACCTTGTGTATTACATAAACTTTCCAACTGTCATTTGTATTTTAACTTTGTCTGTGGTCTTTTGCTCTATAGAGCATTTGATCTTTATGGACTAAAATTTGTGAGTCTATTTTTTAATGGCTTCTGGATTACATCTTACTCAGAAGGGCCTGTTTTACCCCAAGATTATGACAATAGTCTGTTGTGCTTTTTTTTCTAGTACTTTTATAGTTTGATTTATTACATTTAGGCCTCTAATCCATCTGGAGTTTATTTTAGTTTCTAGGGTGATATAACAGTTCAATTTTCTGTTTTTCAAAGTGAGAACCTGTTATTCCATGCTGTTTACTGGGCCACCTGTCACCCCTCACCACGGATTTGTAGTACAGCGTTTGCTCCATTTGCCTGTTGTATCTCTGTCTATCTCTCAATGATCTTCTCTGCCCTGTTGCTTGTGTTCCATTGGTTTGTTTGTCTGTTTCCATGTTAACTACCCTGGTTTTATGGTACCTCTTAATAACTGATGGGGTAAGATCTTATTCTCTTCCATTAGTTTTTTTCCCCAAATTTTTAGTGGCTAACTTTGTTTTACAATTTATTTTAAGAATCCCAAAGAAGCATTGGCTGGTGTGGCTCAGTGGATGGAGCACTGGCCTGCCAACTGAAAGGTCAGTGGTTCAATTCCAGGTCAGGTGCAGGCCTGGGTTGTGGGCCAGGGTCCCAGTTGAGGGTATACAAGAGGCAACCAATTGATGTTTCTCTCACACATCAATGTTTCTCTCCCTCTCTTTCTCTCTCCCTTCCCCTTTCAAAAAATAAATAAATAAAAATCTTCAAAAACGTTCCAGAGAAATAAGTAACTTGGTATTTTGATTGAAATCACACTTGCACTTCATTCATAGAAAAGGCATCTCTTTGCAATAGTGAGTCTCACCAATCAGGAGTCTAATGTTCATCAGTCAGCTCTTGCTGTGTAACAAACCATCCCAAACTTAGTGACTTAAACACATCTATTTATTATTGCTCCCAAGTCCGTGAGTTGGCTGGAGACTGGCTGATTTGAGCATGGTGCTGAGTGCTCTGCTTATTTTATTTAATGTTTCATTTAATATCAATTATTCATTAAATAGTTTATTAAATTTTATTTAACTGAATGTAAAATACATGTACTGTATTCTCTAAAAACACTTTAAATGTGCAGTGATCCCTGTGCCCAAGTTGTGTGTGTGTGTGTGTCTCTGTATGAGTGTGTCTGTGTGTGTCTATGTGTCTCGGTATGTTTCTGTGTCTGTATGTGTCAGTGGCAGCGTGTGTCTCTCTGTGTTGTATGTGTGTGTGTGTCTATAACTCTGTTTCTGTGTGTGTGTGTGTGTGTGTGTGTGCGCGTATGGGGGAAAGGCCAGAAGGTATGACTCCCTGAGATCTGTGTTTGGGGGGTTGTATTTTAAACTCTCATCTCTCGGGTGATCTTTAAGCCTGCTGCCTCCTTTGGGAGCATAGCCCGAGACGTTTTTCCTATTTCCGGGTTCCTTCCCCTTCCTGGTTTTCATCTTCTCTGCTGGACCACAGAGGCCCTGCCGCTGCCACCACCAGCGCTGCACAGGGTTCGGTTGTTCCAGTGCCCGGATCGCAGGGACCGGGATTTTCCCTCTGTTTATCCAGCAGTCACACCTGATTAATCTAAATCAATTTGCAAATGTCTTTATTTACATGGAAAATCCTTTGGATAAACAAGAGCTCCTGTGATACAGCACACACTGGAACAAAAGTCCCAGCTCTTCTGTGAAACGAGTTTCCTGATGCACAGACGGCCAGGCCATCCCAGACTGTTTCCGTCTGGCCAAGTGGGATCTGTGTATGCCTGGCCTGACGTGAGCACACAATGAAACCTTCACAAGTTTGTCTGGAACCTGCCACTCCTACCTCAGACGGTCAGGGTCCAGATAAGCAGTCAGAGGCAGGCCTGTGGCAGGCGCCTTTTGGAGGTTAGCACTGTAGGGGAACGGGGTGTGCATTCGTTTCCTGGGGTCCCTGTAACACAACACCGCACGCTAGGTGGCTCAAAACATAGCAATTTATTCTTGCATGGTTCTGGAGGCTAGCAGTCCGGGACCACATGCGGGAGCACCCATGGCATCTGCCCTTAGGCCAACCAAGGAGAGCGGTGCAAAAATTCAGGTGGAACAGCGGGCATCTGCCTCCCGTGCAGGGAAAAAAGCGCGTATACCTGTCCCTGGTAGACCTGTGATGGTCACAACCTTTTCAGAAACGAATCTGGCAAAAGGTATTAAAATTACAATCTCAGCCTCTTTGAGCCAGAATTCCACCCCGAGAATATTGCTCATACAAACAGCATAAGGCTATATATGCAGTGTGGAGCACACTGTGGATAATTCGTAGTAATTTGTTGTAATTCATTGTAATGGTAGTAATGGATAATTCTTAATCATCCATTGAGAACAATGAATCGGCCCCGTATCTGGGGACTTGCAGTAATCTGCAGGAGGCAGGAAAAGAGGAAACAAGTTCAAATATGTACGGTATGAACCTACGTTCTCCTAGAACATTGACAAAAATGTTCTCTGTGTGAGTACATCTCCATGTCTGTGTGGACTCGTGATATGTTTAGAAATCCCTTACAAGCACAGGGAGAACATGGGAAAGGTGAGTACTGGGCTATTAGCACAGGTTTAGTGCGGCGGGGTGAGCCGTGGATGGGGAGCCCCGGAAACAGAAAAGGCGAACGTGAGACCAGGACAAGCACAGACCTGACCCCATTAGGCTGCTATTTAGGATGACACACACGTGTGCATATGTACTTCATCTCTCCTAATGCCCTCTGCCTTTAAGTGTATTTTGCCTGATATTAATAGTGTCACTCGATGCTTCTTAGGCTTACTTTCTGAATGGTGAATTATTTTCCACCCCCTCGCTTTCAATCTATCTGTCTTTATAACTAAACTACATCACTTTTAGGCAATATACAGGTGGGTCTCTTTCATCCATTCTGATCATTCCACCTTTTAATTGGAGTGTGTAGGCCATTAAGATTTATGTGCCTATTGATATGATTGGATTTAGAGCTAACATTTTATTATCTATGTTTGGCTTGTTCCTTTGTTGTTTTTTTAAATTTTTGTAAATTTTTTCAATTATAGTTGACATTCCACATTTTATTAGTTTCAGGTGTCCAGCATCGTGGTTAGATGTTTTTAGAAGTTATGCAGTGACCCCCCCGATTTTCTAAACTGTTTTCAATAATAACTTAAAATTCACAGAGAAGGCGCAAGTAGAGCTGTGGACCAAATGTCTGAGTCCTGCCATTCGGTTCGCTGGTGGAGACCCTGACGCCCTGGATGGCGATGTCAGGAGGTGGGGCCTGAGGGAGGTGAGTGGGTCACGAGAGTGGAGCCTTTGGGAATGGGACGTGTGCCCTCATGAAAGAAGGAGACATCGGGTCCCTCTTTCTCTCTCTGCCTCATTGGGGGACACAATGAGAAAACAGCCACCTGCAAACCGGGGAGAGGACCCTCACGAGAAATGGCCAAGCTTGACCCCCTGATCTCAGGCTTCCAGCTTCCAGAACAGCGAGAAATAAATGTCTGGTGTCTATAAGCCACCCAGTCTATGGCCTTCTGTTCCAGCAGCCAGAATGGGGGACAAAGACAATAGTCCGGAGAGTTCCTTACGTCCCTCACCTTGTTCCCCTGTTATTAACATCCTACCTTAATTAACGCAGTCCATTTGTCACAAGTACGAAACCAGCCTTGGCATGTTACTGTCAATTAAGCTCCAGACTTAATTTAGATTTCACAATTGTTCCATTAATATTCTCTTTTCAGCTCAGGTACCACATTGCATGTAGTCACTATGTCTTCATCTCCTCTGGTCTGTGACAGTTTCTCGGTCTTGCCCTATTCTTTATGATGACCTTGACAGGCTTGAGGCATCCTGGCCAGGTGTCCTGTAGAATATGCCCCAGCTTGAGTTTGTCTGATGCTTTTCTCATGATCAGACTGAGGTTATGGAGTTTGGAAAGAACGCAATGCCATAGAAGTGAAGTGCCCTCCTCATCACATCATATCAGGGGTCCATGATGTCACCATGGCTCAGCACTGGTGATGCTGACCCGCATCACTTGGGTTAGGTGGGGCTTGCCAGGCTTCTCCACTGTAAAGCTACCATCTCCCCCTTCCATACTCTGTTCTCTGGAAGCAAGTCACTGAGCCTCATCTGCCCTCAAAGCAGGAAGAAATGGGGGAATTGAGCTCTCTACCTTCTAGAAAGGGAACATCTACATATGTAACTTGGAATTCTTTTGTAAGAAAGATTTGTTTGTTCCTATTTATTTATTCAATTGTGTATATAAGTATGGACTTGTATATTTATTTTACACTTTGGGGTATAAATCAATACTATGTTATTTATTTATTTTTTTTGTTCAAATTGTTCTAGCTTTGGTCATTGGGAATTCTTTCAGGTTGTCTCCTGCAGCTATTGACTTGTCCCTCATCTAAGGTTTTGATTGAATCTACCCTGAACTTTCCAACTTTTCAGATACATAAGCCAGTAAGTCTCCTCTTCCCCTTTTATTCCTTAAGCTAATTTGGTTTGGATTCCTGTCAGTTGCTAGCAAAAAGAGAACTGATATAATATATTATATATAACATATCTGATATATAACAGATACAATATATACCAGATTCAGATATAATAGGACTACTAATATTATTATTGAGGATTGTTTAAAAATATTAAAGGAAATAGAAAACCGATCATATTCAAAATTTAGACCAATATAGTTACTGGTGTTAAACAGATAATTTAACTTTGAGCTTCCTGGCAGCCAAAGCAAAAACAGAAATGGGGCGGATTATCTGATTAAAGGAAACATACCAGACTCTTAACAGAGTTAAAGTAATCCTCATTCCACATGTTGCAAATGGTATTTCTCATGAGGTTTTTAAGTCAAGGATATTAAGCAGCATAAGGATTTTTCTAAAGATGCCATAATATAAAAGCAAAAGATGTTGTTATTTCAGTGCAATTTAGTAAAGGCATTTCTGCAAGAACTTAATTCACATGGTCTAGGAACCAGCCTTTTTGCATTCTAACTTGATACAGACTGAGAGCTTAGGGAACCAGAGGAATGGATGGGTCGACTGTCTTAGACTATCTTTTCCAGGTATCCTTAGCTATTTGAAGGATAGTAGTCAAACTATTTTTTTTTTAAATAATATACACTCTGAGCATACACATATTACTGGAAGAAAAGTGATTTATAAGTTAAGAGTCCAACTCAAATGTATAATCTGGAGATTTAACTTTGCAATTTTTCATTGATGCTAATGGGTTTTGTCTGTTTACCTACCAGCCCAGGAAACTCCTTCTAACCTCTCTGCAGAGTTTAATGGGATTCTTCCTGAAGAAACGGCTCCTTTAGGCGCTAAAGATAGCAGGTTTGGGATGCAAGGGGAAGTGAGCCCGTGGAGAACTCCCTGCCAGACATTCGCTTCCATTCCGGTCGCTTTTCCCTTGTAAGTTCAAATGTGCTGTACCTTGGCACCGCAGGCCGAAACAGGGACTGCTGAGCATTCCCTCTCTGGCCCCTCTGGGCCTGCATCAGACTCCAAACCCACATTCCGTTTGCATGAAGGAACCCACCCGACCGTCGGCTGGCCTACCTCCCAACTCGGAGGCCTCTCCAGCAAGGCTTACCTTCCAGCAGCTGAGTTAATCCGCTTACCAAGACTTTGGCTGCTTTTGGACTTCCAATGGTATTTTCCTGCCACCGGCCAGCTCCCCCTTTTGTCATCGGGTTTCTGCAGTTCTGTAGAATTTAAAGTGGGACCAATTAACCTAAGGAAAGACTCCAAGTCCAGCAGCTCAGTAAAGCACAGGAACTCCAGACCCCAGGGAAGCTCGTGGCATAGAAGAGACCCCAGAGAGCATCCTGAACCCAGGCCGCAGAGAAACGGTCTGCAGAGCTCAGAGGCCTGGTCCCAGGCAGCGCAGCCAACACGCCAACCAACTCCACATGGCGTGTCAGCCTCACACCTGTTTGATGGTTTACTTCATATTTCTTTAAGCCGTTTCATGTTTTAAAACAAATGCATTTATTGAAAAATGAAACAGCCTAGACCTGATCAACTGATCCATTTTCACTGGACTCATAATAACAAAACACATCTTTGTGATTAAATGTTTGGACCCTACTTGCCCCAGTCTGGAGAGGGCTTTGGGTGTTTTGTAACAGAAAACACTGTATGGGGGTGTGGTCTCAGAAAGCCCCGAATCCCCAATAAACGTTTAAAGAGACACGTTCCAGAATTCGTAGAGAAGGACGAGAAAGTGAGAGTTTTTCTATGATTACAGTCAATGGGAAAGAAGTCTAGCTGGCAGAGATGAAAATGGCTGGAGAGGAAATGACCGTGAAGATGATGTGACCAATAAAAGCACGGCGGTGCTGTTTGGTTCTAGCTCCTTCTCTTGTCTGGGGAATCTCTGGGCCCCAGGCTGGCTTTGTCTTTGTTCTATAGGAGTATCTTTGTTCTGGAAGTCATCAGAAGTCCTATAAAGGGTTGAACAAGGATGACCTCGGGCACTGTCATTTAAAGCTGCTCAATGCACCCTGGCTGGTGTAGCTCAGTGGATTGAGCATGGACTGTGAACCAAAGGGTAGCCGGTTCAATTCCCAGTCAGGTCCCCAGTGGGGGCCACATGAGAGGCAAACACACATTGATGTTCTCTCCCTCTCTTTCTCCCTCCCTTCCCTTCTGTTTAAAAATAAATAAATAAAATCTTTAAAAATAAATAAATAAAGCTGCTCAATGCCCTCTTTCCTGGCCCACCTCTTTGGGAGAGCCTGGGTGCTGGAAAGAGACCCGACTCTGTCCACACACCACACAGGGCTTCAACCCCTACTTTGCCCTTCTCAGCTGTGGGACCCTGGGCAAGTTCTTGCTCTCAGTTTTTCCATTTCTAGAGACGGTGACACTGAGTCCTCTCTTTGAGACCTGGTCAGCGGGGACTGGAGCTCTCCGTGGGCGCGGCAGAGCACCCCCACACAGTGTGCACCTAGCGTGCAGTGCGTGCTTAGTGGGTGGCTTCCACTAGGAAAAGATCAGGAGGTCCGTGGTGAGACAAGGAGACCCCAGTCCGAGTCCCAATGGCGGCAGAACGCAGTCTTTCTCCTAATTGTGTGTGTTATAAAAACCACAGAGAGGGAGTGCGTGGTCTGCCTCACCTTACTACTCCGCGACTGCCATCTTCCGCCCCTTTGGCTTCATCGGTGCCTCCAGAACAGTTTTTACTGAGCTTTTTGGACGTAACAGAGTATTGTGAATACTTGCCCTCTGGCAGCCGGTGTCACCCCGAATACCGAGTGATGGCGCCTCGTGTCTGCTCATGTCCCGATTGCTGCCTGAGGTTGTCTTCAGGTCTTCACAGAGACCACGGATGCTCCCGTGGCCGCTGCAGCAGCCTGACCCTGGGGACTCGCTGTCCCACCCGTCACTCTGCATGATCCTAGAAACCATTGTAAAGCATTTTCTGACTTAAATAGTTCACAGACATTATTCCTTTCAAAATATTTTTTTTCCCTATAAGATGGAGTCATTAGAAAACTTCCAGGAGAGAAGCCAAAGAGAGCAAAGATACTGAACATTTTGATGGCCCTCCAGACAACTGCTGCATTGCTTTTTGGTCAGCGGGGCGGCAGACATCCATGGAGAGCCCCCTGGGTGACGCGGTTGGTCCCCACTGGTGACGAGACAGACCCGTCACAGCGTCCCGTGTGTGCCATCTCCCTGGAATGCAGCCAGCGCTGAGTGTGCGTGTGCATCGGTTTTCCCCAGGTAGAGCATGTCTTCTTGTTTATCCTGGAGATCTGCTTTTAATAAGTTTTCTCTTTGGATGTGATTAATGGGTTTACATCTTCGCCAGCCGTAGGCACTTCCCAAAGCAGGGACACGCTGCCAATCAATGCTCCTGCCTGCACTTCAGCTTTATCATCGACAGAATGAAGGGGCTGCAGTAGAGGCCCATTGACTGAATTGCGGCAACCCTGGGAAGCAGGTCTTTTTGTTATCCCCATTTTTCTGATGAGGATACTGAGGCCCGGTGCCATTGGGTGCCTCGTCCAAGATTGCATGTGTGTTTAAGTGTCAGCTCTGTCTGAATCGTGGGTCCTTCACCCTGCAGCGTGGTTGGTACTGAGAGATTCTCAGGAGAGAATTTCATCCGCACAGGTAGAAGTCCCGCAGAGAATAACTGGGAAGGTCCAGCTTTATCTCCAGGGTGGGCCACAACACGATTTTTTGTTTTAGTGTTTGCACATCACCCCCACATCACCCCTCTAAACCACCTACTTCCTGGGGATCGGCTTCAGACACCTGGCGCTGTATATCAGGCGGCCCCAGAGGGAGGGACTGGGACCCCTACATGACATCACTGTGCCCTGGGGGCACTCCCAGGCCACCAGTCCTCACAAGGCCTCCCAGCCCGTGTCCTCTTCAGCCCTAGACCTGCTCAGTCTTTGTGGGGTTTGCAAATCAAAGCAGCCTTTCCCCTAACTTTAACAAGGTGGCTATGGATTTCTTCAAAAGAGATTCTCCTTAAGAGGCCGGGAGAGTTTCTGTTTTAAGTCAAGGCCGCAGCAAATCATCAGTAGTTAGATCCTCCTCTGGTAATTCATCAACAAAGCTTCCTCTGTGAGTAGCGACTCATGATTTCCAGGATTCAGAGCGCAGGAGAGGTGAAAGGAGCCAGGGAGCTCATATATCAGAAAAAATGTAAAGTCCAATGTTTACTGGAGCCAGAAATGCTACAAGTGAGCGAAGCAGGGCAATAGGGAGTGGTGGGGACTACAGTGAATTGAGAGCACGTGTCCCATGGACATGGGTAGGTGCCATGAGTGAAATGGCCCAGTATTGCTAAATCTTTTATTCTTTAAGAGATGCTAAATCTCCAGATTTTTAGATGAACTCATCTCATTTTTATAAATGAGAAATACATTTTAGCTATGAGAGAAAAAAATGCAGGTCAAACACCAAGCATGTCTGCAAACTGACTTTGGCTGAGGGCGAGCAGTCTAAGCATTGCTCTAGCAGCACCATCTATTGTCCAGATGTGAAAGCTGAGCCCCAGAGAGAGGGGATGACCTTGCTGATCAGTCTCCGCCTATACGTTAAGGGCCTTCAGGTAGAAGTTACAGCATCAAAAGGCACAACTGGGTGCAAAAATTGACACTTATTAACCACTTGCCACATTCTGGGCCCTGTGTGGAGGCGTATCTCATGTGGCCATCACAGCTATGTTGTCCACTTGACACATGAGAAAACTGAAGTTCATGGCTGATCAGTCAGACTGTAGGTGGACCAGTGTACAGGGGTGCCTGCCTCCAACGCCCATGTCCCTTCCCTACTGTTAGCTGTCTTCTCAGGGGGTGAGCTCTCTGTCCCTGGGGTGTAATGAGAACACTGTGGAAAAGCAACCTTCCACTGGACCGTGGAACAGAACAGAGAACTCAGAGTCTGGCCTGTGTGTGCACGTGAAAACTCGAGGTACAATAAGGGGCTCCCACAAGTCGGTGGGGAAAAGAAGGGGCAGTTTAGTCACTAGAGTTGGAAAAACTGTGCCACCAGAGGAAGGCAAGCAGAATCCTGGATTCCCTAATTCCGCTCACAAAGATGGTGGCAGATGGAGCGAGACAAATTCCAAAGTAAGACTAGATTATCAATAGAAGATAACATAGAAAAAATAATAGAGCAGTTTTTTGTGGGAAAATACTGATATGTTTGTGTGTGGATTAGGGGGGCACTGCCAAAGCACAAACCATAAAAAAATGGGTGAACTTGATTATAATACAATTAGAGAATTTTGCTCAGTGAAGGACACGTTGGAGCAAGTTCCCAGAAAACACACTGAAAAAAGGTGTTTGCAAGGTCAGAAATGGACAAGGGACTAATACTGAAAATATTCCAAGGAATTTCTGCAGAACCGGAAAAGACAAGAGCTCCAGGGCGACACTGGGCAAAGGGTACGAACAGGCAGTTCTCAAAGGGGGACACCGAAAAGGCTAACAAGCACATGAAAAGATGTCCCCACTCAGCAGCAAACAGAAATGCAAATTAAAACGACAGCGAGACATCACTCATGCCTACCAGATTGGCACAAACACAAAAACAGAAAGCAAGATGACGCAAGATGGGGCGGGGATGTGGGGACCCAGGAAACTGTGTGCACGTCTGGCGGGAAAGTAGACGGGTGCAGCTGTCTGGAGAGTCCCCTGCTGTCCTTTGCATGGCTGGGGTGTATATGTCACCCCATGGCCCAGCAGTTCAACCTGGGATGTTATTTCTCAGGGGTCTTCATCATAAGCTCCTTGGGGCATGCAGAGGCAGCCTCGGAGCTTGTCCTGGGGCAACGTGATGGACAAGCACCATGGACTATGCGCTACGGTAGCAAAATTACAGACCTTTAATAACGTAGTACGGAGTGAAAGAGGGAAGAAGTAGGAGACCTATGGCCCAATACCGCTTATGTCAATTCAAAACTTTCACACAAACATGACAAACACACGCTTAGAGTGATGGCCCAGGGCACAGGGGCTGGGCGTGAGGGCAAGAGGGAAAAGTCAATGAATCCAGACAGAGGCCTTCAAGGGACCAATGGCAGGAGAGAGCCATGGAGTGAGTGGCGTGATGAACTCCACCCACACCTTTCCTCAAAGTAAAAAGTATCTTTTTCCTTTTTTAAGGAAAGAGAGCCCGCTGCCACTGTGTTGCTGGGGGATAAGCAGATTCCCCAGCGCACTTGCCGCTGGCCCGCAGGCCTGCCTCCCCCGCCCCAGCTGCAGGTCTGATCCAGATCTCGAGTCTCCTTTCCAGCACGCGGCTGTGGCGCTGACCTTTCCTGGCCTCGCTTGTCATGCGGAAAATCAAGCGGGTGTCTGCACAGTGAGGGCGGGTGTGTTGTGAACAAACCCGGGAAATTCAGAATGAGGTAATGGCTACGGGCCTTCTGGATGAAATTGAGAAAAAGTCCTCATGTCACATCCCTGCCAACATTTGCAGACCGTAAATAGGAACATTGGAGGTGAAAAATAGGGGCTTGCTACACAGCTGCCTGGGGAAGCTCTGGCCCAGGAGATGTGTGGAAGAAGGGGGTCGCGAAGAGGGTGTGAGACACGCTCATGCTGGTCTGTTTCATCTCTTGTCTCCATGGAGGGCTCCGGAGTTTGTGTGCTGTAGTGCAAACTGCTGAACCTGGAAGCTAGAAGGACGACAATCATAATAGTAACTGCTATTTAATTATTATTAACCAATATTACTTACTGCCTACCTTGTGCTAAGTAGCAGGAGGGGACCTTGCATGAGGTGTTGCTAATTCTGTGGCTCCCCTGTTATGAGGAAGGAGGTCAGATCCCGATTTGACCTGAGAGAGGCAGAAGGCAGAGGTCAGAGCCCTCGAAAGACCCCCCAGCCCCTCCCTCCCCTGGGCTGTCTACTCCCCAGGGAGATGGCTGTGGAAGGAGGCCTGGATCAAGCGCCCAGAGAAGAATGCTGTGTGTCCTTGGACAAGGCTCTCAACCTCTCTAAGCTGCTGATTCCTCACCAATCCAATGGGCGGAGAGGCCCTGCCTGGCCCACTCCACCAGGCTGTTAGGAGGATCAGCTCGGGACACGCGAAATCTTCTTTGAAAGAAGAAAACTGTTGGTCGTTTATTTGGGGGGCCTTGGTGGTATCACGATGGGCTCACCTCCAAAGTCTCGTTGATTTTAAGTTCCCTCCCCAAACTTTTTGTTTCCTATGCCGCTCCTCCCTCCCCTGTGACACAGGACCATTTCACTACCACGTACACATTGTCTTATAGTTACTGTAACACCTACCATCGTTTTAATAAGCACAAAATATGTACGCACCATTGGGCATCTTGTATGCATTACCTAAATATTCCCAGTGTGTGTGTGATTGTGTGTTTCTGTGTGTACAAGAGACGGAGGGAGAGCCTAGTGTGAGAAGCAGGAGCGGAGTATACAGTGACTGAGCAGTGAAGAACTTGCCCAGAGTTCCCACTAGTTCGTGACTTTGACCTGGGCCTCCTCCTTCAGTCCTTTCCCGGGGGTTGTTCAGGCGGCGGCTGCTGGGGCGTCCATGGAACATAGCTTTGGGCTCCAGAGAGACCTGGGTTTGAGTTCTGGCTCTGCTGACAACCAGCTGTGGGACCCTGGACAAGTGACATAACTGTCAGGTGAGGACAGTGATATGGCCGTCCCCGGGCACCAGTGAGGGCCGCATGAGAGCGTGTTTGCAAACGCCTGGGGCGCAGTAAGCCCTCAGCGAGCACACCTGCCTGCCTCCCTTCCAGGTGAAACCGCGTGTATTTTCCCTTGCAGCACGTTTAGTCATTGCTCTAAGAGAGAGGCAACTGAGAATAAAAGCATTTTGACCTCGTGATGGGTAATTGAATGTGTCAACTTGGCTGGGCCATGGGACCCAGATACTGGGTACCGTGGATGTTGCTGTGAAGGTGTTGGTTTATTTGTTTGTTTTGTATGAGGTTGGCATTTAACTTAGTGGACTTTGAGTAA
The DNA here is from genome assembly GCA_004026765.1 of Micronycteris hirsuta. NCBI lineage: Eukaryota > Metazoa > Chordata > Mammalia > Chiroptera > Phyllostomidae > Micronycteris > Micronycteris hirsuta. The sequence goes on along the minus strand of PVJI01012884.1, from coordinate 2,661 downwards.
GTAAAGCAGATTAACCTTCCTAATGTGGGGGGGCTCATCCAATCAGGTGAAGGCCAGCATAGAACAAAGACCGGTCACCCCCAGCGAGAAGGAATGATACCTGCTCACGGACTCAAACTGCAACTCTGGATCTCCAGCCTGCAGCCTACTATGTGGGTTCTGGGCTCCTCAGCCTCTATAATTGCGTGAGCCAGTTCCTTAAAATACGTGTGCGTGGATCCCTCCCTCCTCCTCTCTCCCCCTTCTTTTTCCCCCTCTCCCTCCCTCCCTCCTTCCTTCCCTCCCTCCCCCTCCCTGCTTTCCCTCCCTCCCCGCCCTTCCCTCTCCCTCCTCCCTTCCCTCTCCCTCCCCCCTGCCCTTCCCTCTCCCTCCCCCTCCTTCCCTCCTCCCTTTCCCTCCCTTTCTCTGCCCTGCCTCCACAAGTTCAAACAAACGCAGACACACACACCCTGTTGGTTCTACGTCTCTGGAGAGCCCCCAATGAACACAGCCCTACTCGGAACTCCACGTTACTGGACACCTCTTTCAGAAGAGTCGGCCGGACACCCACCCTGGGGCAGGTCAGCCTGCCCACCTTCGCAGGCAGGTGGAGCACACAGCGGAGGTGCCTCTGCACCGCTTTGCTGAGCAGCGAGCTCTGTTTCAAGATAATGAGAAGCTGACCACGAGGCAGGAGGCATCATGGGACTTCCCCAATTTGTCTGAATAATGAAGTGTTGCCCATTGCCTGCATAGCTGACTATGAACAAAATATGTGTTCCGTGCTCTATCCACCATTTGGAGAAAAAGAGAAAAAACACATTTGGATTTTTTATGAATGCTCTCATGAAAGTATGTGCTGTGTTCATCGACTTCTTCCCTACCCCAACGCCGCGCTAATTACCGAAAGTCTCGAGGTTCGGCCAGCGTTGCCTTACAGTTGCTGTGGGAGCGCAGACCTGCAGTTTCCAGGCTTTTCCATGACGGCCTTTTCCTTCCTACCAGGTGTCTCTGCCTAGGTGCTGTCGGCGTCCGGGGTGGACCTTCTGGGGTGGACCTTCCTCGTTGTGCGGGGTGGTTCTGTGCGGGGTAGGGTGGTTAACAAACAGGCTCCCTGGTCTCTGTCCAAGGCCCGCTTACCCCTTAGTTACAGTGCGCCCCGTGCAATTTCACTTTACAATTTGAAGAAAAAATGAACATAGTAATAATAAATATATATCAGTGAACCCAGCCTGGATTACATTTTTCTTCACACCAACTTAGTTTTGAAAGAGAATTTTGATATTTTTTTTTTGCAGAGGAAGAGGCTCATAATGGGTGAAAAAGTGTAGGACCCACAAAGTCAAAGTGGATGGCCCTGCCTCTGCCCACTAGTTGCCACTAGTATTCCTCTCCAAAACGGTGACAATCTAAAGCGGCTCTAGCATCCCACGGGGCAGGGGAGGCAGGCGACATCAACTGGTTGAGAATCGCCGCTTCACACTGCTCGTGAAAGCAGTAATTATTCATTCAGCCAACAAGAGTTCAGGGGATACCTCCCGGCTGTTGTGTGCCTGCCCTGGGGGGACCACAGGAGCCAGGTGAGGCCTCTAAATGGGCTGGGTCGGGGTGACCACGGGGTTAGGGAAGTCAGGAAGGATTCCCAGAAGTGGGCATTCTGAACGGGGTCTGGGAAAGTGAGTAGGAGTTTTTCAGATTGGAATAAAAATGAGGAGAGGGTTCATGGGTCTGCGAATCAGTGTGGAGGGGGTGAAAAAGGTTACCCTCAGGTCTGCCTTTGGGGGTCACTGCCAAGTGTTAAGGGCCGGACATAGGCCCCTTTGTAATAAGCAGAGTTGGGGGGGGGCTTCAGTTCCCTGGAATCATGGAAAGAGTCATTTCTTTTTTAATCTCCTGAAAGATTCATTTCTTCTGTCAGCACCGACGGTAACGGATGACGTGCAACACCCCCGGCCCTGACACCGCGTCCAGCCCGTGAAGTCCAATTAGAAAATGAACGCTGATTTCAGATTTATCAGATTCGAGTTTTGACTTTTGTCCAGAGGAGAACAGGAGCGCGGTGTTATTACAGGCTTGTATTTCACCTTCTCGAGGAAGGAAAGGAAAGACACACGTCGTTTTGACGGGATCCAGAGCCGGGCTGGGAGAGAGGCGCCCTATTTTATAAGGGAGCTGCTGTCTAGAAATAGGCCTGCCCTGTGCGTGCTGTTTAGTTTCTGGGCCCGTCGTGCCAGCGACGTGAAATAGAATGCAGTCGCTGGGCCGCCGCCGCCGCTTTTCCAGGGCCAGGGGTCTGCCGGCTGCAGGGCTCAGTGGGCTTGGCACGGGGCGTGCTTTCCAATTGGCACCGGGGGCTTGTGGAACTTTAGATTGGCCACGGTCTGCACTTTGCCTCGGAGCACGGGCCTGCCCTGCTCAGCGCTCCCATGAAGGCGGGCCTGGAAACTTGGGAACTGGAGGCAGCCGCGCAGACCCGGAGCCCCCTGCTTCTCTCCGCCGTTGGGCCCTGTCTCAGCCTCCCTTCTGCGACTCCTCATAACACAGCAGCCGCTCCCCCACCCCCTAGGTTTTCACGAGCTGTGCAAAGCAGAAGGACAAGAGTTTGCGGGACCGAGTCCCTCATCACCATCTGAGAGGCAGGGCTGTGCAGGTTCGAATCCCTCTTCTGCCACTCAAGTCCGC
>PVJI01012883.1:27685-49933 GCA_004026765.1 Micronycteris hirsuta | reverse complement strand
TTCCACGCAGCAACATCTTCAATGATATGTCCCCTAGAGCTAGGGACATAAAGGAAAGAATAAACAAATGGGATCTTATCAAAATAAAGAGCTTCTGTGGGGCTAAAGAAAATAGTATTAAAATAAAAAGAGAACCAACTGTATGGGAAAACATATTTGCCAATGATACCTCAGACAAGGGTCTGATCTCCAAAATATACAAAGGACTCATATGACTCCACTCCAGGAAGACAAAAAACCCAATTAAAAAATGGGCAATAGACATGAACAGACACTTCTCGAAAAAAGACATAAAGAGGGCCCAGAATCATATGAAAAGATGCTCAACATCATTAGCCATCAGAGAGATGCAAATTAAAACCACAATGAGATACCACCTCACACCAGTCAGAATGGCCATCATCAAGAAAGCAACAGATAACTGTTGGAGCGGATTTGGAGAAAAGGGAACCCTACTGCACTGTTAGTGGGAATGCAGACTGGTGCAGCCACTGTGGAAAACAGTATGGAACTTCCTCAGAAAAATGAAAATGGAACTGCCTTTCGACCCAGCAATTCCACTACTGGGATTATACCCTAAGAATCCTGAAAAACCAATCCAAAAGAACCTTTGCACTCCTATGTGCATAGCAGCACAATTCACAATAGCTAAGTGCTGGAAACAACCTAGGTGCCCATCTACAAATGAATGGATCAAGAAACTATGGTACATTTACACAATGGAATTCTACGCAGAAGAAAGGAAGAAGGAGCTTATACCCTTTGCAACAGCATGGATATAATTATCCTGGAGAGCATTATGCTAAGTGAAGTAAGCCAGGCAGTGAGGGACAAATACCATATGATCTCATCTTTAACCGGATTGTAACCAACAAAAGCAGAAAGCAAGCAAAACATAACCAGAGACACTGAAATTAAGAACAGTCTAACAATAGACAGGGCAAGGGGGGAGGGGACAATGGGGAGAAAAGTTTTCAGGAATCACTGTAGAGGACACATGGACAGAACTAAGAGGGAGGAGGGAGGCTAGGAAGGGAGGTGGGACGGGAGGGGAAGGGAGGAGGGGAGGGGAGAGGATGCAAATAACTGTAATTAAACAAAAAAAATAAAAATAAATAAAAAATAAAATAAAATAAAAAATACAGCTACATTCATTGATTGGAAACTAAATAAAAATTGCAGCATGCAAAAAAAAAAGAAAAAATATATTATATATATAAAACTATTTAAGATATGTAATTTACCTTTTTCAGGGCAAGAAACCTCCGAAGTAGTGAAATTGTTGAATCATCTTACTCCACTTAAAGTGTTAGTTTTTATATATTATCATAATTATCCCCAAATACCTCTATAAATTACTGCTTTGATTATTTTTCAAAGATGAATGTAAGACTCTAGCACTTATGTGCTTAGTGTAGAAGCACACAGCTATAGTTTCATTAAATATCTCATTTCCCCAAACTGATCTTTTTCCACTGCATTTCTTAAAAGAAAACCCATCTTTCAAGTGTGTATGTGCCAGTAACACAACTCATAAACCAAGTGTGGTGAATTCAGTTATTCTTCTTTCCTGAATAAAACTCTCCAGTTGCTAAACACATGTCATTCTTAAGCAGGCATCTCCAAGAGACACTTGGACCAAACGTTTTTTGTTTTGTTTTGTTTTTGTTTGTTTGTTTTTAACACAGATTCCTGTCTATAGCACAACTCTTTAGGACACAGCCTTATGTTCCATCGAGCTATGAAAAACTTCTAATGAGATTAAAAACAAGAAAACATGATTTTCTAAAATTTTGGGTGTTTTTCAAGATTTTTATTTTATTTTTTAAAGAACATGCTTTTGAGAAATTTTGAGTGAAGTCATTGTCTCAATATTTAGAAAGAAAATAATTGCTGAAATTAGTTTTAAGATTCTGGATTACACAATCACTGTCAACGTTTCCCCAAAATCCTGATGAAATATCCAAATTAGTTGACTTAAACATTATTTTAAATTTTTTTAGATTTTTTTAAAATTTATTTTTAGAAAGATAGGAAGGGAATGAGAAAGAAAGGTAGAGAAACATCAATATATGGTTGCTTCTCACGTACTCCCTAGTGGGGACCTGGCCCACAACCCAGGCATGTGCCCTGACTGATAATGGAACCAGCGACACTTTGATTTTGCAGGCCTGTGCTCAATCCACTGAGCTACATGAGTCAGTGCTAAACATTTTAAGAAATGAGCCACACAATTATATATTGTCTTTCCACATAATAACAAATAATTCAGTTGATTAAAGTTGATTATTTATAACTTGTTTGTCTCCTCTTTGGTCATTATGCATAATAACTCAACCAACCTTAAACTAAGTCTATGCTTTTTTATATCTGACAAAATCTGTCTTGCTGGCCATGACAGAACTTCAGCTATTATTCTTAAGCAATACTCAAAGCCTGTTTCAAAGGTCAGTGTGTTTAAAAATAAAGGAAAAATGGTTGAAAAAGATGATGACCAAAATAATATGAGGATAGACTTCGAAGAACACAAAAATAAGATCTAACTATCTTCTGGAACCAATTTCCTAATCTTAACATGAGTATTTGCTCCATTACCTCCAGGATATTGCCCTGTAAATCATGCTCACTCTTTTGCACTGTAACTCTTCAGCTGCCATGTGGTGTTCTCACTATTGTAACTTGCTTTGAGCTGTTATGGTAAGAACCAGATACATGCAAAAATGGAATGGAATATGAATATTTATGGGTAGTTTCCTCCTAGCTATTACTAGGTCATAATAAGCATGTTAATTCTTTTAATTTTACTTCATAAACTCCATCCTCCTAACTTCCAGTCAATCTTTTTTGATATGAGTGATCATCATAGCCATTAACACCCAAAGGCCCTTACTAGATGTATGTATGTGAAAGCAATTTGTTATCCAGCCTAGAGCCATCTACCTTGAATTCTAATGTTAGGAGAGGCTAAGTGCAGGAAAGTGCATCTTCCAACCATCCTGACCTGTGAAAGAAAGAAGAGCTGTGAAGTGGTGCTACAAGTTAAGATGATGGATGTGTGTCTCATTTTCTGTCCTTTAGATTTGTAGTTGAAGGAATACAAAATTGTACAAGCAAATTTGGTAATTTTACAAAGGGACTGAAATAATTAAATTATTTAGATATGTATTCATTTATTTTATAACTTAGAACTGCAGTTGCATTGCAAATAGCCAAAAAAAAAACATTTCATGTGTTTAAGTTATGTTCCCTCTTTGTTGTCTCTATACTGATGATAATTCAAGATGATAAATGAAAAAGTCCTTAAACTAATAGAATAAAACGCGCAAATTATGTTGAAAGTCAAAGAGGCAGAAATAACCAAAGGATGGGAAAGATAAGCAGAAGAGACAGAACTGGAGAAATACTGAAAGCATAGGGCTTGGAACGATCATTTGAAGAGAGAAGGATTCCAGGTTAAGCACATAACCCACCCAAGTACACTTAATAGGAAGGAGGAAGCCCTTATGAAAAAGGGTGTGTGTGCTCTTAATCTATTCTGTTTGAAGAAAAAATAGTAGTGATGAAGGAATATAATTTTTTGCAAAGTAAAGATAAACCCTTAAACATTTATCGTCTTTATAACTTGAGACTGTGTGCTGTTGCTTTCCGGAAAGCTCACTGAGCAGAAAAAAAATGCTGGAATTTCATGTCTCTTAAATCATTTTATTTATTTTTAAAGTATTTTTTATTGATTATGATATTACAGTTTTCCCAATTTTTCCCCTTTATTGCCCCTCTGCCCTGCACCCCAAACTCTCCAGCATCCTCCCTCCTTTACTTCACGTCCATGGGCTATACATATAAGTTCCTTGAGTTCTGTTTCCTATACCATTTTTTATTTCTCCCCATCTTCTTCTTCCCTGTATCTTTTCTTCCCATTCCTCCATTCTCCCTCCACACTGAAAACCCTCCATGTGGTGTTCATTTCTCTGATTCTGTTCCTGTTCTAGGTGTTTGCTTAGTTTTTTGTTTTCCTTGTTTTTTATTTCTTTTAGATTCATTTGTTGATAGTTGTATTTGTTGTCATTTTATGTTCATATTTTTTATCTTCTTTTTCTTAGATAAGTCCCTTTAACATCTTATATAATAAGGGCTTGGTGATGATGAACTCCTTTAACTAGCCCTTATCTGGGAAGCATTATCTGCCCTTCCATTTTAAATAATACCTTTGCTGGATAAAGTAATCTTGGATGTAAGTCCTTGCCTTTCATGACTTCCTATACTTCTTTCCAGCCCCTTCTTGCCTGCAAGGTTTCTTTTGAGAGATCAGCTGATAGTCTTACGGGAACTCCTTAATAGGTAACTCTCTCTTTTTCTCTTGCTGCTTTTAAGATTCTGTCCTTATCTTTAATCTTGCATAACTTAATGATGATGTGCCTTCTTGTGTGTTTCCTTACGTCCAACTTCTTTGGGACTCTCTGGGCTTCCTGGACTTCCTGGAAGTCCATTTCTATAGGAGACTGTTCTGCATGGTGTGGGCCCAGCTCCCACTCGGAAAGGCCAGTGGAAAGCCACACAGGACCCATGCTCATGGATAGGTTCTCCTGTGGGGAATCAGGCCTGCATTGTACCTAGGTCACTTTGAGACTTGCTTTTTGCTAAAACTCCCTCACTCTGAATTGAGGCAGCAAATATTTACTGCATATTTTTAGAGTAACTTCCTAAAATCCATGCTAAACCTTCCAAGGACAACCGTAACCACTTAAACCACTTTCCCTCTACATTTGCAAATATCCTTCTTTCTTGATGTAATTGGCAACATCCTCTCCTTTGTTATCTATCTGTAAAATGTAACCACCTAATGCAAACCTGTGCATAGTAAGTAAGGACCACGCTAGATGTAATGTACCCAGAAAGACAATAAAAGCCTGTCCAGGTAGGGGTCTCGGGCCCTCTCTCACTCAGAGAGTGGCCATGCCTTCCTTGTTCTCCAATTTGTCTCATGTCTCAGCCATAACACCACAGACACTGCAGGCTGGTGTCCGCATCACATTTCCGTTGACAGATTGGGGAAGTTTTCCTTCATTATTTGTTCAAATAAGTTTTCAATTTCTTTATCTTGCTCTTCTCCTTCTGGCACCCCTATAATTCAGATATTGGAACGTTTCAGGTTGTCCCAGAGGTTGATAAATCTCTCTTCACTTTTTTGAATTCTTGTTTCTTCATTCTGTTCCAGTTGGATGTTTATTTTTCCCTTTTGTTCCAAATTGTTCTTTTGAGTCCTGGTTCCTTCCTATCACTTTTGGTTCCCTGAATATTTTGCTTTATTTCATTTTGGGTGTCTTTCATTTGTTTGTTTGTTTGTTTTTTCATTTTGTGACCAAGCTCAATCAGTTCTGTGAGCATTTTGATTACCAGCGCTTTAAACTCTCCATCAGATAGGTTGGCTATCTACTTATTGCTTAGCTCTCTTTCTGAAGTTTTGCTCTGTTCTTTCATTTGGGCTATAATTCTTTGTCTTGTCACACCTGAGAAGTTATAAGGGGGTGGGGCCTTAGGTATTCACAAGGGCAGGGCAACCCCCTTTGCTGCACTGCGGTGCTGCCTGGGGGAGGGTCCAGAGAGGGAACAATGCAGCTCACCTGATGTTCTCTATCCCACTTTCCAACAAACTCTCATGTGAGACTGGGAATTTCTCCCACTGTGGCAAATGCCATAGTCCACAGTCAAATCTAAGTCTCTGTTTTGCCTTTAGCCAGTCCCACCCATGTGGTCTGATGCCTCACCTCAGTTTTTCTCAGTAGGCCCATCCTGAACGGTCTGCCACCTTGCTTCGGGTTCTTATAGGTCTGGTTGTTCTGGTTGACTTTTTCTTTAATTCCTGGGTTGTTGGATTTCCATGAAGTTTGATTTTCTGGTGTTTCTGGTTATTTACTGATTTTAGATTGGTTGTTATTCTCCTTTTGGTTGTTCGAGGAAGTGAAGGGTTTCTACCTATTCCTTCATCTTGGCCTGAACTGTTAAATCAGTTCAGAATGGACCTTAGAAGCTTCTGCTCTGCTTTTAAACATCTTCAAAACGAAGACGTTTAATTCATATCCATTCTCTTTATATCCACAGATGTAACGTCACTTTGTGTGGAACTCCAGTACCTCCCATTTTACCTAATCGTTTCATACATTTTATATGTGATTTTGAGTATGAGTAGAAGCAGAGTTGGAAGACTAAATGTTACTTTAAAGATCATGTGAAGAAAATAAGAACAATGCTCTGAGCAGATTTCAGACAATGAGCAAGATGATGAAAATCTTGTCCTCATTTCAGCCTTGAAAGACTAAATCCTGTCATCCAACATCAGGCTGCCCAGTTTCTGCCTTTCATTACAAAGAAACTGTCTGTATGTGAGTTCTTTTTAACAGTTTGTTAGTACATCTTATATTCTAATTCTATTTCACAGTAAGTCAGAGTAGTATAAGGTTTTTATTTACTGTTACAATATCATTTAACTAACCTTTGCCTCTCTTTAGCTAGTGAATTAGCTGTAGTCCCAAAGACTGATGGCTCGTGGTAGGATGATAACAACAGAAACTTCTTTATTCCCAACCAATCGTTTTCTCTATCAAAATGTCAATTAACAGAACATTCGACAAGTCTGAATATCTCAAATATTTTGAAAAACTACCAGGATCCCAAATAGCCAGTTTGAAAAGAGAAAGATAGGGAAACAGTTACTCATTTGTGATTCCCTTCTATGTATCAGGTGTTTAAACATGTTGTCAACACATTCTGCAAGAGAAATAGGATTATCCCTATTTTTTTTAATAAGGTGTTAGAAAGTGGAAATCTTATCTTATTGAATTTGGAGTGCTAGTGCTCTAATTCTGGCACATATTGGTGCTCATTTGTTTTAAAATAAGGGAAGTGCTGGAGTAGACAGTCATACAGGCATGAGCATGGCAGGAACAATAAGCCAGGCACAGAATGTAACCAGGATGGAAAGTTCCAGGTTCCTAGCAATGGCCAAAACTAGGAAAACAAGCTAGACATTGACCCCGCAGCAACATTCCCCCCCACCGGCATGTCACTAATCATGCTATTTAGGCCCCCTTAAAGGAGAAAGAAGGCACCTGAGAAAGCCTCATATGATTCCCTTTCAAAGATGATGAAACAAGCCCTGAGAGGTCAGGTTAAAGAAGAAAGTAGTTAGCCACCCCCAGCTAAAATGGGTCCTTGGCAACACCCCAGGGTGACTCTTTGGGCCACCCAACCACCCCCTCAGTTATTTTTTTCCAGTATACGTTTGCTGAACTCAAGAACTGAGGACTAACTCCACATTCCCTGTTAACAGAAGGAGGAAGAAGAATGAGACATTAACTTTCTCAGAGCCCTAGGCTAATAAAGAAGCATAGTAAGGATAGATCATCCAAAGCACTTACCTTCTAATCATAGCTTTCTCTTTTTTAATTGTTTATTTTTATTGTATTTTTCCATTATCATTTATCCTATGTATACCCTCTTCCACCTTAACCTACTTCCTCCTCCGTGCAATTACCACACTGTTGTCCATGTCCATGACTCATTTTTCTTTTTTCCTCAACTTCTCCACCTATCTACCCTCAAGAGCTGTCAGTCTGCTCTCCATCCATGAATCTGTCTCTATTTTGTTTGTTAGTTCATTTTGTTCATTAGATTCCATGTAAGAATGACATCATATGGTATTTCCTTTCTCTGGCTGGCTTATTTCACTTAACATGATGTCATTCATGTCCATCCATGCTGTCACAAAGGGTACATTTACACAATGGAATACTACTGGGCTGTAAGAAGAACAAAATTTTACTCTTTGCAACAACTCTAGCCTTCTAAACATAGGTTTTGTTACCACGTCTTTAGTCAGAGCTAGTCAAGTAGAACTAAGCATCATTCCTAAGCAAAGAAAACAAACAAGCAAAACTGCAGTGTTTTAAACATTGGATGTGCACCATGTCCACACACTGTATTCACTAAAATATAGCTATTTTTGCCAATAGTAGATCAAGTGAAACCTTACATCTGAAGTGTTTACAATCAATTCCTATTGTTTCTTCTCTGTTTAGTGATAGTAATCTATTTTTTCAGTGAACTTCACTGAAATTAGAACTCAATTATGTACAATACAATGTATTTAAACAATGACTTGTTCTAGACAGTATTTGGGACACAAATGACCTCCTGGATCATGGCAATGATCCAAGTAGCAGAATCCCATTAACACCAGCTGACCATCCTTTAAAAATATTTTCTGTAAGATGGTTATTATTAATACGAACTACTTTTTAAAAATACAAACACATTAATGACTAATGGACTTGCTGGCATATAGATTGGGCACTCAGAGCAGGCACTATGCAATGGGCCCACTGTAAAGTTTGGCACTTAAGGCTGTGCACGTGACTGAGAATCCTGCAGACCTGCGACATTCACCCAACAGGAGCAAACACACTGCTTCTCTCCACATTTCCTTACAAACCAAGGACAGAATCAAAGTGTTTTCCTTATAGTAAACTCATTTACTTACTCAGTCTCTCACTCACTAATTTATTCATTCTTTTGCTTTCACGTTTCTCCTCAAAAATGAACATTTTTCAAGACTGTTACCTATTTTTAAAAGCTCAGAGATTCAAAAATGAGAAAGGCATAATTTTTTTTCTGAAGACTCACAAAGAAAGTGATAAAAAATATATGGCACATTGTGGTAAATGCACTGACAGAGATTACAAATAAGATCATAAAAGCTCGTAGAATAAGAACAGCACAATGAATTCAGCTGGGTTTCTGTGTGTGTGCATGTGTATACGCATGTGTGGTGAGGCAGCAGTGGAGTGAATGGTTGAATGACAAGGTTGTCTGTCAGGACAGCTTTATGGGAGGTATTGATATCTGAAGGAGCCTTAAAATTGGTACTGAAGTGAAGTGGGCAAAGACAAAATAAAGGGCAGGACTGGCAGTCTAAATAAATCAAATAAAGTGACTAAAACTATGGTATGTCCTTGGAAATATATGGAGTAGCTCATATAAGGGAGATTTTATTGCTAGAAAATAACATAAAGACAAGAATTGGCCAAATATAATTTTGTATCAGTAATATAGAATCACAGAACAGGTAATTTTTTGCACCATTTTAGGAGTTTTGATATTTATTATCTAGTATATGGGCAGCAACTTAAGTAGCGGAAGCAGGGGATTGCCATGGTCACATTAGGTTTATAGAAACACGGATCTATAATAGCTTCCCTATTTGGGATACAAAATCAAAATATTATTTTTAAAAATAAAAAAGACTTTTTGCAAACTCATTTTATGATAAAATATCACCCAAAAATAATGTAAGCTATTTATAATTCTTATTTATTCCACATAGAGTGTATGTTCATTTTACTGAAGACATATTAGCAAGTTCTAATATAAGATGTATCCCAGACCTTATTAGCTCATCAGAAAATAAATGATGCAATGCTAACCTACTAAAAAGACTGAGTTCTGAGATGACCTGATCCACAAGTATTGGATATAGGAAGTGTATATCTAGGTCACCCTAGAAGCTGTATAGTTGGACGGAGACAAAGTAGTCAGCATTTAATACTACCTAAGAAGCTCTTTCTGACAAAAAGATTCAGAAAATTATACACCAAATCTTACAGAATATTAAATAAATACCAAAAGAGGAGTTGGTCCTGAGAAATCTGTGGAGTATTTTTGGAGTGGGGCATTTTTATTTAAAACAATATGGCCCTCATTATGTAGAGGGGGCACCTGGGGAAGGGTGGGCCATGGAAATCTTCTTGTAAGTCTTCCTGTCTGAATTCCATACCTTATTGGCTTGACAATCATATTAAATAATTGTCCATACTTATAAAGGTCGTAATGTCTCTCAGGTTCACATTTTTAACTGCCTAATTATTAAAGTTTGCTCAAGCTGCCCAGGCAAAGGGCTGAGCTTCCTTATATTTATTGTACCTTTCTGAAAACTGAGTCTGAGTATGTGCCAAATACCTGGAAAACAAAGGCCTTCAAACATGGCTTGCATTGTTTTATCCATTTTTACTGTCAGCATCCAAATTGAAGATGATTTGAGATTATTTATACTGTCCCATAGTAGACTTTCTGCATTTATTATGACCTCTCTCAAAATATTGTTTTAGTTATAGCCAGGTTTTATAAAGCAATGCTGTGTGTATTATACCTTGATTTATTGTGCAATTTATCTTGGTCATTTCTTGTGGTATTTTTGTTCGATTTTCTTTTTTTTTTTCCACTGTCTTTACATGGATGCATACTGATACACATCTGTTTATTATACCTCTTTGGAGTCTTTTCTGCCTTATTCATTTGATAACAGTCAGTAGATGAGGGAGACTGAAGGAATGACCTGACCCAGGACTGTGGGTTTTCTTCCATTCTTCCTGAATTCTTGTCACTGGGCCTAAATCCTGAGAGCTTCTCTTTTCTCTGGACCAGCAGGAAATTAGTTAGGCTGAAATGATGCTTTATATTTCACAGGTCCTTTATGAAACTGTTTGAAATTTATTTCTCATTAGTAAAATGAGATATTTAATTCAAGACATGATTTTTATCCTTTATCCTGCAATTTTTTATAGGAAAAATATAGCACTTACCTGTTTTTTGTTTTTAATCTAGCTGTACCTTTCCTGTTACTCTGCAGTATTGAGAGAGAGAGAGAGAGAGAGAGAGAGAGATAGAGCTGTGAGAGCTGTGGAATGCTCTGCAATTTTTTCCATTCATCAAATTCTGTTGATCTTAACAGTAGATCCCTGATTAGCAAATAATCTTTGAAATTCTTTGTTGTCAATGTCTCTGTGGCTCAAATTGTTTTCAGCTTCCTTACTTGACCAATTTTCACTAAAGTTAGCATAACTTTATAGATTACAGTTTAAAGTTGGATAGTTTTTCAGAGTTCATATAGATCACATTTTCTTTTTTTAATATTTTATTTTTATGCTATTACAATTGTCCCACCTTATTCCCCTTCGCTTCCCTCCACCCAGCCCATCTCCCACTTCCATAATCAGTCCCCCCACTGCTGTCCATGTCCATGGATCCTTTTTTAAGATTTTATTTATTTTTAGAGAGAGGAGAAGTAAGGGAGAAAGAGCAATGTATGGTTGCCTCTCACATGGCCCTCACTGGGGACCTGGCCTGCAACCCAGGCATGTGCCCCGACTGGGAATCAAACTGGGACCCTTCGGTTCCCAGCCCACACTCAATACACTGAGCTACACCAGCCAGGCAATTTAATATATTTTCTTTAACTAACCCCTTCACCTTCTTGATAGATAACATTTTCTGTTTCTCATTGTTTTTGTTTTCATCTGATTTCAGAGAGAAGAGGACTAATTTAGCTAACTCTTACTCGAAGATTAGATTGACCTTTCTAAGACAAAACCTTGATTCTTTCGTTTACAATCATTTGGTGACCTTCACTCTCACGATGTGTGTAAACCCCTTCAGTTGTCCTTCAATGTCCTTCCTGATCTACTGCCTGCCAACTTTTCAGCTTCATTGGTCAAGATGCTCCTTTCATATTCTAGGCTCAGCACATCTGTGTCATAACTATTCACTATTCCCTGCACATATCTACATCCTGTTCATTTTAGGCCTTTGTCATCCATCTGGAATTTCCTTTAAGGTGAGACAAAAATATTTTAAGCTGCTCATTATCTAGAATACCTAGATAATTATTTTAGATAGTAACTTCTACTCATAATGAAATGCATGGTAAAATAAAAGTCATATTTTTATTCTCCAGGGAATTAGTTTAAAAATATTGCAAAAATAAATTAGTTCTATCTACTTGTTCATTCTTCCAGAAATGTGTTAATAATAGGATAAACAGTGATATGTAGTAATATCCAGTATAGAAATTATTGATCCTCACTTAATTTTGTATTGATTAGAGGACTTAATCTAATTAATCGAGCAATTACTCAATAATTAAACCACCAATTTTTATAAGTTTATTTCTTCCTTATGTAATAGTCCATTGCTGGTGTTTCCAGTTGGGGCGGCTTATCACCACATAGTTATTGAGAGACCCAGGTTGCCTCCATTTTATGGCTTTGAATCTTTAAGTGCTTCAGAGTTTCCATATTCATATGGAAGATTAATACAAAAGGTAGTAGAGACAACACAGTTTTTTAAAAATCTAAGACTACAGCAGCATATCTAAAATGTGTTATATTCTACAGGTAAGATTTAATTGCAGAGTCAAACCTACCTGCAAAACATTATGACTGAGGCCCGGCTGGTATAGCTCAGTGGATTGAGCGCGGGCGGGGAACTAGAGGGTCCTGGTTCAATTCCCAGTCGGGGCACATGCCTGGGTTGCGGGCCAGGTCCCCAGTGAGGGCCATGTGAGAGGCAACCATACATTGTTCTTTCTCCCTCCCTTCTCCTCTCTCTGAAAATAAATAAATAAAATCTTAAAAAAAACAAAACATTATGACTGAGAATCTTCTTTTCATGGGCACCAGAAGAGGAAGTGTGATTGTTTACTGTACCTGTGCCCACTCAGTCATATATTTCTATGATTTCATTCAATAGACTTCTCTATGAAAGTTTATGTCATAAAATTAATACTTTGCATTATTCATCAATAGTAGAAAAGAAAAAAATGTGGACTTATAGGGAATAATACATACTTTTTAATCTAGCTAATCTACTTGCCAATGTCTCTTCTCAAGTAGATGTTGGGGAAGCAGACCCTTCTCCAGTCTGCAGTTTTATCCCTGATTGGCTGAATTTATCAGCAGTTGCAACTCACCAAGAATGGCCATGTGCCCCATTTTAGATCAATAGAGCCAGCATAGATTTTTTGGGGTGGTGGTGGTGATTTTTAAAGTGAGAAACTATATGGAGTGGAATTGATATCCATTTTTTTCTGTCAGAAAGGCAGAATTCAAAAGTAAAGTTGACACAAGAAGGTGAAACTGAGGGATGGAATGAGAGAGGTAAAGATAGAAATGTGTGTAGGAACAGAGAAAGAGAGAGATAGAGAGAGAGAGAGAGAGAGAGAGAGAGAGAGAAAGAGAGAAAATTGATTCTTTGACATGTTTTGGACATATGAATCAATCTCTCCTGAAGTCTACCACTAGAATTTTTTTCAGATAAAATATAAATTTCATTTTGCCTATTCTGTAATGATAATTTTTCTCATCAGTTGAAATAAAATACCAAATAGAGTTTAAATAATCTGGTGAATATTCTGTAATCTAATTAGGAAAAATAAATTACCTATAAAAGCACTAACAAAATATAATATTAACGCTCTAGATAAAATTGCTAATGGATTTTTATTCATTGATAAAGATTCTTCCATCTAAGTAAGACACTGATTAAGTTGTCTATGATTTGATGAAAAAAAAAGGATGGAAAGCAAATAATGAATCAGGAAGTCATTTGAATTTGAAAGGAGTGAAGAGAGTATTTGATTTTTTATTTTATTTTATTGATTCTAGAGAGAAGGGAAGGGAGGGAGAAAGAGAAGGAGAGAATCACTGATATTGAGAAACACCAATCAGTTCCCTCTTACACATGTCCT
This sequence comes from Micronycteris hirsuta, assembly GCA_004026765.1. Taxonomy (NCBI): domain Eukaryota; kingdom Metazoa; phylum Chordata; class Mammalia; order Chiroptera; family Phyllostomidae; genus Micronycteris; species Micronycteris hirsuta. Next base: position 36,357 of record PVJI01012883.1, on the reverse strand, counting down.
GACTTGACCAGGGACTGACCCCACAACCCAGGTATGATCCTTGAGAGGGAACTGAAGCAGTAAACTTTCAGGTTGCAGTACAATGCCCAACAAACTGAGTCACACCAGTCAGGATGAGAGTGTTTGGTTATTGTCTTCTAGTTGTAGGAAAGTATAGTTAAATAATACCAACAAATTTCTTACCTAATCCAAGTCTGGTCTAAAGAAAGACAAGAAGGTACATAATTAATTGGCACAAAACAAAACAAGAAATTGTACTCTTATTATGCAAAATATCAAATATAAATTGTGTAAATTAGCATATGTATATATGTATTTTATATATTATATTTACAAATATTATAAATATTATATACATACAGGTCAAATCTTTATCAATGATGTACATGCTAATATGCTATAATCTTGTTTATTCACATCTGGCATAGATAAAAAATTGACAGATAATATAAAATATTTTTTAATAAAATACAAAGCATTAAATATGTGACAAGTATTACCATGGTTATGATTATGCAAGACAAAAAATTAATTTTCATCAAAATTCATGTTTGGGGATAATAACAACATTTTAAATAAACTAGAGAAAAAGGGAAATTTATAAAATAGCATTGAAAGCTAATATCTAAATTATTTTAAAAGAAAATTATTTTCATTATATGTAAATGCAAAGCTTCTAAATGCAGTTAAGTCTATAAAGTAAAATTGACAATGAGCATTAACTTGTAGATGCTGAGAATTATAAATGTAAATATGTAATTACATCATTAACATTATATCTTTATTTTTTATTCCCATTTATGCAAAACACCAAAATATGCAGAAGATATGGCACTGCCTAACCACTGCAGAGATCAAAAAGAATCAAAAACTGAAAAAGAAAACTTATTAGAGGTGTATAAATATATTTAAACATCCTGTAAAAGAGAAGAAAAGAGTTTTAAAGAATCTCAGACTGCCTTGATATGATGTATACTGTGTCTGAGACTTTTCAATCATCTGAGTTTCTTTTATTTCAAATCTTTATGCTGTGAGTAAGGCAATTTAGCAAACAATTTTAGAAATGGTTGCAACATGTCCTGTTAAATTGTCTTGTTTTTTTCCCACAAAACACTTAAACAGCACAAATACTTTGTCAGACCAATAGTAAAATACTCTAAATGAAATACTGAAGACCATTAATCAAACCTAAATCAAAGTAAAGAGCTTAACTTTACTTCACTTGCAGATTAAATATAAGCATTTAAATACATACACCATAAAATATACAGTTTACAATATTTTCCATGTATTCACTTTCCATATGACAGTAATATTGCCAAATTTTTGAGGCTTTATTTTATTTAAGAGATGTCTTACAAATTACATCACAAAGTATTTTATATGATTTAATAGAATACAATCAATGTTACAAATAACTCTAGAAGAGGTAAGAATTGAAATGTCGAGGACTGAGGGGAATAAGCCACAGTCAAACTGAGGTGTGTGTTTCTGGCTTTAGGATTTCTCAGCTTATAGACCTCCCATCTCCCCAGATACTGCATAATTTTCTTTTTCTTCTCCCATGTTCTTAGGACAGCCTCATCTTACTTAGTATCAGGTCCTCTTCAAATAGAAAACCAGGAAGGAAATGTCTGACTCAGAAATCCACCATGTGTTTTTGTTTACTAAGGCCCTGCCTTCTTCTCTCTCCAGTCCAATTTGGGAGTATTTGACTTGTTCCCTCTCCTTCTCCTCACCACACGCAGTGTTTAAAAGCTTTTTGGTTTCTCATCCTTTTCTAGCTATGTTCTGTTTCCTTACTAATGAAGGATTCATTGTCTCTCAATTGCTTAGACTTTTCCTTTAGCTCTCAATTTCTTGGTCATGTTTTCTTCCATATGAAACCATCTACAGTGGGCTGATAGCCAGCCTGATCTGACTGAGCTTGTTATAAGATTTCTGGTCTCACATTCCTTTGATTTAAAATCTACAGCCAAGAATGAGCTCCCCAGGGAAAACCATCACCTAGAGCATATAAAACCTATAAAAACATATATTCACCTACTAAAGATTAACGAACATCTTCCATTTTTTCTTGCTTTAAATTAAAAACAAGGCCAAACAACAAACAGACCTCATATAAAAATAAAATAATGTTAATAATCAAAGTATTCAAATAAGTACCTCTTGTTACCAGAAATATCAGACTTTCCCAGTAATATTTCTATTCATGAAATAAAAAGTGAACTGCCTGAAACTAAGACCTTGCTTTTGAATTGAAATATACACTGATAGATTATAAAGGAGAAAAGTGCATAAGACCTATAAGCAGTTTTTATCCATTAAGCAATAAAATTAAATTTATCATTTGAGAATGTTTCATTTATTTAAGGTTTGGGCAAGCTTGAAATGGATCTTTTAGTAACAAAAAGTCAAACAATATTTACTTACTCATTGTTATTGAGTGAAAATAGGAAGCAGCCCTTGTCCCTCCTCAGAATCATTAAGTAATCAATTAGATACTGATTAAAGAAATGTTATAGAAGCTTTGAAAATCAATAAAAAACTGCATGAACCAAGAGAATGCACAGTTACAAAACGCAAATGGTAAGACATTTGGCTGTATTTTTACTAACATTGTTCTACCTCCTCCTTGGCATGGCTTGGCAGTGTGAGAAGAGCAGTAGACTAATCACTAATTCTCATTCGTAAACCACAGAGAGAAGAACAGATGAAATTTGCAACTTTATACCCTGTGTGCAGGTAGACTGAGTGATTAGTTTGTGTCACATAAATCAGAGCTCAAGTGGCCAAAAGATGTGGGAAGCAGTGGGGCTGGGTTGTGGAAACACAAAGTAAACTATGGACCTGCAGACACATGGAGCGAAAAGGTTACACTTCACCCAATACCACAAAAATATGCATTTTTCTCTGGTGAACATGTAATATTATCTAGTGTAGACCATATTTTGGGTTAAAAACAAAATCTTAATAAATTTATAAGAATTGAAATCATACACGATATCAACTACTATCATAATATGATGAAACTGGAAATCAATAGCAGTAGGATTCTTAAGGTATAATCTCAGCAATGGAATTGCCATGTCAAAAGGCAGTTCCATTTTCAGTTTTTTGAGGAAATTCCATAATTGGCGAATCCTGAAATACCAATTCAAAAGAACCTATGCACCCAAAAGTTCATAGCAGCACAATTTACAATAGGCGAGAGCTAGAAACAGTCTAAGTGTCCATCAATAAATGAGTGGGTCAAAAAACTGAGGTACATTTACTCAATGGAATACTACATAGAAGAAAGAGAGAAGGGACTCTTAGCCTACCTGACAGCATGGATGGAACTGGAGAGCATTATGCTAAGTGAAATAAACCAGGTGGTAAAAGACATATACTATATAATCTTGTGTATAAATTGATCTGACGTTTCCCTAAAATTTAATGCACTTTGTGGCCCCACTGGATTCCTGTGACAACTTTCCTCCCACCCAAGACCCTCTCCTGAGGAATGGCCAAGCAACAGAGGGGTGTCCCAAAGCCTAGCTGACACTCAAGCTCTGCTCCCAGTCCCCTGAGCCCAGCCCCCACCGTCAGGACCACTCACTTGGCGCTCATTACAGTAGATGTGGAATGCTTATCTCCTCAGCCAAGCTGTGCCCAGGATGTCTCATTGGTGGTTTTTTTTCTGGTAAAGCTGGGATGTGGAGTCCATTTCTAACTTTTTCAGTTCTAGTATCTGACTTGAATAGAACTTAATCAACAAAACAAACAAATGGACAAAATGGAACTGGAGACTTGGAAATAAAGAACAAACTGATAGTGACCAGAAGGGTGGGAAGAGGGTTATAACAAGGGAAAGAAGGGAAGGGGCAAGCAAAGGAATGAACATAAATAGAGGATTCATGGTCATGGACTATGGTTGGCAATTGATTGTTGTAGTGGAGGTGGCAGGGAAGGGGTGAGTAATAGGAAAAATGGAAGGACAACTGTAACTGAACAACAAGAAAGAAAGAAAAAGGGAAAAAATCATGTGGAATATCAAGGGTTTACATGTAGCCAAAATTTTTTGAAAAAAGAAAGAAAAGAGTAATGTTGGAGTCTAACAGTTCCTGATTTCACAATTTACCTCAAAGTTAATGTAATAAAAAAAAAAGTAGTATTGTCATAAAGGTAGAGACATAAACCAATGGTATAGGGTAGAATGCCTAGAAATATACCTGCTAATATATGGTCAAACAATGTTCAACATTGATGTTAAAACAATTCAAGTGGGAGGATGGTCTTTTCAACAAATGATGTTGATAAACTGGGTATCCATCAAAATACACACAAACAAAATAGAGAGTGGAACCCTTATTTTATACCATATGTTAAAATTAACCAAAAACCAAAATAAACCTGGAAAAGATATAAAACTCTTAGAAGAAAACATAGGGCAAAAGATTCACAACATGTAATTAGTCAGCGATTTTTGGATCTGACACGAAACCAAGGATAATAAAAGATAAAATATGGGCAAAGGATATGAATAGACAATTATCCAGATGGCCCATGGACGCAGGAAAAGATACTCAACATCACTAGTCATCAGAGAGATGCAAATTAAAACTACACTGAGATATCACCTCACACCTGCCAGAATGGACATTGTTAATAAATCAACAAACAACAAGTGCTGACAATGATGTGTGGAAAAGGGAATGCTGGTGCACTGTTGGTGGGAATGCAGACTGGTGAAGCCACTATGGAAAACATTATGAAATTTCCTAAAAAAACTGAAAACAGAACTGCATTTTGATCCACCCAACCTGCTGATGGGAATATACCCTAAGAATCCTGAGTCACCAACTCCAAAGAACTTATGCACCCCAATGTTTATAACAGTGCTAATTACAATAGCCAAGTGCTGTCAAAAGCCTAAGTGCCCATCAGTAAATGAGTGGATTAAAAAAGTGTGGTATATTTAGAACAATAGAATACTACACAGCAGAAAGACTGAAGGAACTCCTACTTTTTGTGACAGCATAGATGGAACTGGAGAATATTATGCTAAGTAAAATAAGCCAGTCAGTGAAAGACAAATACCATATGATCCACCAATAAGAGGAATATAATGAACAGTAAACTAAAGAAAAAAATATAACCACAGGCATGGAAATATGCAATGGGCTGACAGTGACCAAAGGAGTGGGGAGTGGGGTATAAAGGTGGAAAGAAGGGGAAGGGACTAGACAAAGAACATGTATGAATGACCCACGTACATTGACTACAGTGTAGGAACTAACTGTGGGAGTAGATGTGGAATGGGCAGAGAAGTCCAAAGGGGGAAAAGTTGGGACAACTGTCATAGTATAATAATAAAATATGATTTAAAAAGATAAAATAGATAAATTGGACTACATCAAAAATAAACATTTTTGCACCAGAAATAACTAGCCATATTGGAAATTAAACCATATAATGGGAAAAATAATTGTAAATCATGTATATGATGAGGTGTTAATATCAAAATGTATAATTGATTATGAAAAATCAGTAACAAAAAGACAACTAAAAATAGATATTTATCCAAAGAAGTTATACAAATAGCTAATAAATATATTTAAAAATTCAACATTACAAATCACTAGGTAAATTGCAGATGCAGTATTTGTATCCATTAGGATGGCTATTATCAAAAAACAAAATAGAACACATACACACACACACACAAAAAAAACAACAGGAGCCCTGGCTGGTATAGCTCAGTGGATTGAGTGCGGGCTGGGAACCAAAGGGTCCCAGTTCGATTCCCAGTCAGGGCACATTCCTGGGTTGCAGGCCGCGTCCTCAGTGTGGGCCATGTGAGAGGCAACCGTACATTGCTGTTTCTCTCTCTCTCTTTCTCCCTCCCTTCCCCTCTCTCTAAAAATAAATAAATAAAATCTTTAAAAAAATCTTAAAAAAAAACAGGAAAAAGCAACTGTTGGTAAGGGTGTAAAAAAGTCAAATCCTTTTGCACATTTTGGGGAATGTAAAATTGTACAAGTGCTTTGTAAAAAACTATAAAATTTATGATAGAATCATCACATGATCAAGCAGTTGTAATTCTGGGTATGAACCAAACAATTGAAAGCAGAGACATAAACAGTTTTTTGTACACCCACATTCATCACAGCATTATTCACAGTGGCTAAATGGTGGAAGCAACCCCAGGTGTCCATCAGTGGTTGAATAAATAGAATTTGGTAAATACATACAATGACACATTTTCAGTCTTAAAAATGAAGGAAATTATGATATATAACATAGAATAATTTGGAATACATACTAGTGAAATAAGTCAGTCACATAATGACATATACTGTTTTATTTCACTTACATTGCATACAAAGAGTAGCCAAATTCGTAAAGGCAGAAACTAGAATGGTAGGTGCAAAGGGCTGATAGGAGAAGGAAATAGGGAGTTGTTTAATGGGGAGAGAGATTCAGTTTGAGAAGATAAAAATATTCTGGAGCCCGGCTGGTATAGCTCAGTGGATTGAGCACGGGCTGGGAACCAGAGGGTCCCGGTTCGATTCCCAGTCGGGGCACATGCCTGGGTTGCGGGCCAGGTCCCCGATGAGGGCCATGTGAGAGGCAACCATACATTGTTCTTTCTCCCTCCCTTCTCCTCTCTCTGAAAATAAATAAATAAAATCTTTAAAAAAAATATTCTGGAGACAGATGCTAATGATAATTGCACAACTTGTGGACATATGTAATGCTATGGAATTACCTACTTGAAAATGTTTAAAATAATCAATTTTATATAATGTGTATTTTACCACAGTTTTAAACAAAAACTAGCAATATCCCACCTAAAAGTCTTTGCAGCACTCTTTTCCAAATTTATCTACACAATTATTTTTAGCTTTCAGTCTTTTCTAAAATGTTATTTTTTCATAAGTCCAACCCTGACCATCCCATCTAAAATAAAAGCATCCTGCCCAGAAATTCCCCAACTATCTAAACCAAATATTTTTAAACAACTTTTATTATATTGTAACTACTCAATTATTTATGTCTACATTTTTGTCTGTTTCCCCACTAGAAAATATCCAAATAGCCAATGAACATATAAACAGATGTTACCCACATAAGAGCAGAGATTTTCATCTGTTTGTTCACACATATACCCTCCAAATAGCAACGCAAGAGTTATTCTTTTTATTTTCTTAAAAAAGCATAGAATTTAGTTCTAGAACATCATTTTACTTTCATGGTAGTAAGAATTAAAGGAAAATATAATACTAAGCAAAACTTTATTAGTAATCCAGTTTATACACTCTTATGTACTGTAAATGCAACTGTAACAAGACAGTAAAGGAAAGAAGAAACATATGAAAATATGTAAAACATAAAGGGTACTGAAAACAGGTAGTATAATTCATAAGTTATACCTTTCAAAATATATAAGATTTAATAAACAATTTCAAATATAGTCAAATGATTTTTCTAGAGCTTTTATTTCTGAGAGTGCAATGAAATGTGATGTTACCAACTATCTATTTCAATTGCAGAACACAATGCATCAGGACATAACTTGATGGTTTACATATTAATTTTCTCATCTCATTCTGATGAGCAGGAACATATTTTAATGTAAATGCATTTGTCATTTTATATTTACTCAGAATATTTCTGAAAATTTATTATTGGTATCATCAAATTGTTCTTACCAATTTCAGAAGCTTTTGGGACAGAAAAATGTAACAAGTTGCAGAGGAAGTAAAAATTCTCTCAACATAACTAATGTCAATATATTTTTTTGTTATGTGATAAATTATTTTAAAAGGCAACAAGATAATACAATAAAATTTTGATTGATACTCTTAACCAACATTGTAGCATTTTGTGAGATAAAACAAGTTTCAGTAAAAACACTAATAATGCATTCTACTAACTAGAAGAAAAAAACTAGTTTAACAGAGATTTCTCAGTGGGCTTAAAAAAGTATGAAATTGACTTCTAGTCAAGATGGAGGAGTATGTAGATATACCTGTGCTTCCTCGCACAACAAATTTAAAAACAAAAAACAACCAGAACTGACAGAAAATCAAGCTGTATGGAAGTCCAACAACCAAGAAGTTAAATACGAAACATTCATCTAGACCTGTAGGAAGGGCTGAGATGGGAAGCCTGGTGGAGAGAACTCTTGGCAGGGCATGGGTGGTGGGCCGGGGTGGGCAAGGCGGTGGCTGATGGAGTGGGCAGTCCCACATTTGTATGCAGGTAAAATGGGAGGAACAACTGGGGAGCGAGACAAACCAAGCAACCCAGGGTTCCAGAGTGGGGAAATAAAGCCTCAAAACCTCTGACTGAAAAAACCTGTGAAGGTTAGGTTGGTGGGAGAAACTCCCAGGCTCAAAGGAGAGTTCCCTGGAGAGACCTACAGGGTCCTAGAATGTACACAAAATGATCCAGCCAGAAATCAGCACCAGAAGGGTCCGATTTGTTTGTGGGTAGTGGCAGAAGTGACTGAAAGCTGGCAGAACTGAGCAAGCTGCATTGTTCCCTCTCAGTATCTCCCCAAAATACATCTCCAAAAGGCAGCGCTGTGGGTTGCCCCACCCTGGTAAATACCTAAGGCTCCACCTTTTACTACTTAACAAGCATGCCACGACAAAAAAAAAAAAAAAAAAAAAAAAAAAAAA
>PVJI01012883.1:0-27585 GCA_004026765.1 Micronycteris hirsuta | reverse complement strand
AGGCTATGCAAAGTGAAATAAAGAAAAAGATACAGGTAACCAACAGTAAAGGGGAGGAAACTAGGACTCAAATCAACAGTTTGGACAAGAAGGAAGACATAAACAGTCAACCAGAACAGAATAAAGAAACAAGAATTTAAAACAATGAGGAGAGGCTTAGGAACCTCCAGGACAACTTCAAACATTCCAACATCCGAATCATAAGGTACCTAAAAGAGAAGAGGAAGAGCAAGAAATTGAAAACTTATTTGCACAAATAGTGAAGGAGAACTTCCCCAGTCTGGAAAAGGAAATAGATTTCTAGGAATTCCAGGAAGCTAAGAGAGTCCCAAAGAGTTTGGACCCAAGGAAGCACACACCAAGGCACATCATAATTACATTACCAAAGATTAAAGATAAGGAGAGAATCTTCAAAGCAGCGAGAGAAAAAGAGACAGTTACCTACAAAGGAGTTCCCATAAGACTGTCAGCTTATTTATCAAAAGAAAGCTTACATATAAGAAGGGGCTGGAAAGAATTATAGGAAGTCATGAAAGGCAAGGGCCTACATCCAAGATTACTCTATCCAGCAAAGCTATCATTTAGAATGGAAGGGCAGATAATGCTTCCCAGATGAGGTCAAGTTAAAGGAGTTCATCATCACCAAGCCCTTATTATATAAAATGTTAAAGGGACTTACCTAAGAAAAAGAAGATAAAAAATATCAATAGTAAAATGACAACAAACTCACAACTTTCAACAATTGAACCTAAAAAATACAAAAAACAAAAACAAACTAAGGAAACAACTAGAACAGGAATAGAATCAGAGAAATGGAGATCACATGGAGGGTTATCAGTGGGGGAGGAGGGGAGGGAGAAGGGGGTTAAGGTACAGGGAATAAGTAGCATAAATGGTAGGTAGAAGGTGGAGAGGGGGAGATTAAGAATAATATAACAAACGTAGAAGCCAAAGAACTTATATGTATGGCCCATGTACATGAACTAAGGTGAAGGAATGCAGGTGGGGTGGGTGGGGGTGTGTGCAGGGCAGAGGGGAATAAAAGGGAGAAAACAGGACAGCTGTAATATCAAAATCAATAATATATATTAAAATGTATGAAATTGAGGGTAAATGAAAAAGCATTACAATCTATGGCTGTAGGGTACCTCAAAATTTTGACTGATTCATTCCATTTCAGGGTAAGTTTTTAAGCTACTTATTTCGCCTTCTGTTACATAAAATAATTATTTTATGTGAAGATTTCTAGTGATTGCCTAAACGGCTAGATGTAAATGTGCCTCTTCTGGCTAAAGACTCACGCTAGGCTTTTGTATAGGAACAGTAGACAAATATTACCATGATCCTAATTCAAGTGCCTGTTTGCTGTTCTGCTCCTGTAAACTAGATTTTGCTGTCTTAATCTGAGATCCTGGGCCTTCCTATGTATGTATGTGTGTGCACACACGTGTGCATGTGTATATGAAGAAACTATCACAGTCAACCAAACTTGATTTGAGTAGTAAATGGACACCTGTTTTAATTTTTTTAAATCCACAATTATGTTCATTGATTAGAACACATATAAGTAAATAAATATTACCTGAATACTTTTGGCCCTTTGCTTGGCCATGAAAATATAAGCAAGATGTCTGATGTCAAGTTGTAGTAACCAGGGGTCAGGAAAATTTGTATATAGGAGGAAGTCTTACATATTAAAGGTACATTAGGAGTTAATTAATTGAGCAAAGGGTGGGGCTGGAGAGCAGTGGACGTGATTCCCAGCAAAGTCATCAAACAGAGAAATTGTAAAACACACATAGGGAGCTAATAAAATGGTTTTAAGTTGCTGACCAATAAAATGTAAAGTATTAAGAAAATAAGACAGGAGAGGTAGAAAGGTACCAGAGAATCAGTGCTGTGGAGGGAGTTTGAATTACACCTCTGGGTGATGCAGAGTCACTGAAAGGTTTTAACCAGGGAAGTTACATCATTGGACAAAAATAATTAATCTTGTTAGGCAGTACAAAAAAAATCTAGGTTTCCTAAAGTAACCATTAGGAAATATTAGGGACATGCTTTATGATGTAATTTTAGAATTCTTACGATTGTTCTCTATTATATGTAGCTGTTGCTCTGATCTCAATTATACCTTAAAGTCTTCATAGAATAAATAAGCATAAAGGAAGACTAAAATGCAGTTTCACTGACTATACATTTCTTAAACCATTCATTGAAACTCCCACCCACCTATCTATGCATCCAACATGTCTATCATTTACCTATTGCCGAATTTACTTAAAATACAAAGCTCTTTTCAGGCCCACGTCCTGCATGTGATTTTCCTTCTCACTATGTTTAATAACATTTTCATTTTTGGATATAACAAGTAATTCCAGTCTCCTATAGTAGTGTAAATTTCTTGTTCCATACTAGGTAAGTTGAGTTATTGGACCCAATTCCACCATGGGTGTTTCCCCAATACCAACAAACAATTCTCAATCACAACCCTGATACTACCTACCTGAAAGTAGTATCAGATTCTACAGGTTAAGGGGTCAGTCTTACTTCAGACCAACAAGACTGTGCCCCTTCCTACTCCCCAAACACACCTTAGACATCAGTCACAAGCCCAATTTACCTGTACTTCTGAGTCACTGGCCACAGATTAGAGGTTCCAACAATACCCATCAACTCAGAATACCAGTACAAGTCAAGATTGTCACCTGTACTTCACCTGTACTGACTGGCTATAAATTGGAGGTTTCCAAAACTCCTTCCTTGTGTTCAACTAATTTATTAGAATGGCTAACAAAACTCAGTGAAATATGTTACCTACCAGATCACTGGTTTATTGTAAAATGATGTAATTCAGGAACAGCCAGATAGAAGTGTGAAGAGTGGAGTTTCCCAGATCTTTCCAAATTAGACCATTTTTCTCAAATCTCCATGTTCACCCATAGGAAAGCTCTAAATGACATCCTTAGGATTTTATGGAGACTTCATACATAGGCATAATTTATTAAGTAACTTTCCATTGGCAATTAATTCAATCTCCACCCTCTCTCCATGCTCTGAAAATCAGGGGATGGGAATAAAAATTTCAACCCTGTAATCATATAGTTGGTTTTCTTGGAAACAATTTCCCATCCATAGATTCTTCCCAAAAGTCATCTGTGACCCAGAAATTGTGTATGAAGACCTACATATACAAGATATGTATTTTAGACCACTGAATGACCAAATATATTTGATATAAACCAGAATATTGCTTGTGAAATTGGCCAGTTATCTAAGAATTCTTGGATCCTTTAGGTAGAATATTTCATTATCTGCATGTAAGGGATGTCATTGTTACTAACTTGGTCATTATTTTTAGGTCATTATTTTTAATTATTTTATTATTGTTCAATTACAGTTGTCTACATTGCCCCCCACCCCTCCCCCCTGCTAGCCAAACCCAACTCCCTCCCTTGCTTCCACCTTCCCCCTTGGTTTTGTCCATGTGTCCTTTAGAGTAGTTCCTGAAAACACCCCCCATTGTCCCCTCCCCCCTGGCTATTGTTAGATTGTTCTTAATTTCAATATCTCTGGTTATATTTTGTTTGCGTTTTTCTCTTGTTGATTATGTTCCAATTAAAGGTGAGATCATATGATATTTGTCCCTCACCACCTGACTTATTTCACTTAAATACATCATGACTTATATGTAAGTCTGTTATCCATCTTGAGTTTATTTTTATGTATGATGTAAGTTCGTGATCTAGTTTCATTGGTTTGTATGTAGTTGTCCAGATATCCCAATACCATTTGTTGAAGAGGCTATTTTGACTCCATTTTATGCTCCTACCACCTTTGTTGAATATTAATTGACCATAGAGACATGGGTTTATTTCTGGGCTCTGAATTCTGCTCCATTGATTTATGTGTCTCTTCTTATACCAGACCCAGACTTTTTTCATTATGGTGGCCTTGTAATATAGTTTGATGTCAGGTATGGTCATCCCTCTTACTTTGTTCTTTCTCAAAGTTGCTCTGGCTATTCAGGGTCATTTATGGTCCCATATAAATTTTTAAAATGTTTGTTCTATATCCATGAAATGTGTCATTGTTATTTTAATAGGGATTGCTTTGAATCTATAAATTGCTTTGGGTAGTATGAACACTTTGATGATGTTAATTCTTCCAATCCATGAACATGGTATATGCTTCCATTTATTTGTGTCTCTTTAATTTCTTTCTTCAGTGTTGTGTAGTTTTCTAAGTACAGGTCTTTTAACTCTTCAGTTAGGTTTATTCCTAGGGACTTTATTTTTCTTGTTGCTGTATCAAATGGGATTTTTCCCCCTAACTTCTGTTTTTTGGTATTTCATTGTTAGTGTACAAAAATGTCTTCAGTTTCTTAATATTGACTTTGTATCCCACTGTGTTGTCAGATTCTCATAGTAGGTAGAGTAGGTTTTTAGTGGAGTCCATAGGGTTTTCAATATAAACTATCATGTCATATGCAAACAATGACAGTTTTGCTTCCTCCTTTCCAATTTGGATGACTTTTATTTCTTTTTTTGTCTGATAATTGTGGCTAGAACACCCATAGAATACTATGTTGAATAGAAGTGGAGAAAGGAGACATCCTTGTCTTATTCCTGATCTTAGTGGGGAAGCTTTTAGTTTTTTCCCATTGAGTATGATATTGGCTGCAGGTCTCTCATATATGGCCTTTATTATGTTGAGGAATGCTCCCTCTACTCCCCATTTTCTGAGTGTTTTTATCATAAGTGTGTGTTGTAACTTATCAAATGCTTTTTATGTATCTGTTGATATGATCATGTGATTTTTGTCTTTTTTTTGGTTTATATATTACATTTATTGATTTGTGAATATTGCATTGTCCTTGCATCCTGGGATGAATCCCTTTTGATCATGTTGTATGATATATTGCTGGATGCAGTTTGCCAGTATTTTGATGAGGATTTTAGTATCTGTGTTCATCAGTGATATTGGTCTGTAATTTTCTTTCTTTGTTGTGTATTTTTAAAAATTATTTTATTGTTGTTCAAGTACAGTTGTATGCATTTACCCCCTACCATTCCCCACCCCAGCCATCCCCACCTCCATCCCTTGCTTCCACTCCCCTTTGATTTTGTCCATGTGTCCTTTATAGTTGTTCCTGAAAACCCTACCCGCCTTTCCCCCATTACCCTTAGAATCTCCCTTCTGGTTACTGTCAGACTATTCTTAATTTCAATGTCTCAGGCGATATTTTACTTGCTTGTTTGTTTTGTTGATTAGGTTCCAGTTAAAGGTGAGATCATATGATATTTGTCCTTCACCGCCCCACTTGTTTCACTTAGCATAATGATCTCCACTTCCATCCATACTGTTACAAAGGGTACGAGCTCATTCTTTCATTCTACGGCATTGTATTCCATTGTGTAAACGTACCATAGTTTTTTTATCCATTTCATTTTCTGATGGGCACTTAGGTTCTTTGTTGTGTCTTTGTTTTTTGGCTTAGCATGATACTGGCCTCATAAAAATAATTTAGGAGTCATCCCTCCTTTTGGAGTTTTTGGAATAGTCTGAGAAGGATAGTGGTTAGCACTTCCTTAAGAGTTTTATGAAATTCTCCTATGAAACCATCTGGTTCAGAGCTTTTATGTGCCTGAGTTTTTTGATTTCTGCTTCAATTTCACCAGCTGTTATCAGTCTATTCAGATTTTCTGCTTCTTCTTGATTCAATTTAGGAAAATTATATTTTTCTAGAAATTTGCCCATTACACTGAGGTTCTCGAAGTCCTAGAGGAGAACACAAGCAGAAAAATCTCAGATATTCTGTGAAGTAATATTTTCACAGATATGTCACCCAGAGCAAGGGACACAAAGGAAAGAATAAACAAATGGGACTGCATCAAGTTAAAATGATTCTGCACAGCTAAGGATAACATCAGCAAAATGAAAAAGGAACCAATTGTATAGGAAAATATATTTGCCAGTGATACCATGGACAAAGGTTTCATCTCTGAAATATATAGAGAAATCACCCAACTCCACTCCAGGAAGACAAACAACCCAATTCAAAATAGGGCAAAGGACCTAAGCAGACACTTCTCCAAGGAGCACATAAAAGGACCCAGAGACATATGAAAAGATGCTCAGCATCACTAGCCATCAGAGAGAGGCAAATTATAACCACAATGAGATACCATCTCACACCTGTCAGAATGGCCATCATTAACAAATCAACAAACAAAAAGTGCTGGTGAGGATGCAGAGAAAAGGGAACCCTGGTACACTGTTCGAGGGAATGCATACTGGTGTGGCCACTGTGGAAAAGAATATGGAATATCCTCAGAAAACTAAAAATGGAACTAGCAACTCCGCAGCTGGGATTATGCCCAAATAATCCTGAAACACCAATTCAAAAGAACCTATGCACCCCAATGTTCAAAGCAGTACAATTTACAATAGCCAAGTGATGAGTACGCCCATCAGTGAATGAATGGATCAAAAAAATGGGGTACATTTTCACAATGAAATACTACATAGCATAAATAAAGTATGAGTGCCTACCCTTCACAACAACATTGATGGAAATGGAGAACATTGTACTAAGTGAAATAAACCAGTTGGTAAAAGGCAAATACCATATGATCTCATCTATAAGTGGGACCTAATCAACAAAATAAACAAACAAGCAAAATATAACCAGAGACCTTGAAATAAAGAACAAACTGACAGTAAATAGAGGGGATGGGAGAGAGGGATAATGGGGGAAAGAAGGAGAAGGATTATCTAGGAACATGTATAAAGGACCTATGGAGAAAGACAAAGGGGTGTATGATTGAGGGTGAGAAGTGGATGTGGGTTTGGTGGAGTAAAGTGATGGTGGGAAAATGGAGACAATTGTACTTGAACAACAATAAAAAATGAAAAAAAGGAGAAAAATAAAAAAGAAAACACATCATGAATTCATAGTGATATTTGAAAACATTAAAATTGTCTAGAATATGTAACTATACATGTAGTGTGACTGCATTTATTTAAAACTCAATGATATGCAAAACTAAATATTTTTAGGATGCATTATAAGTTGGTAAACCTGTAAAACAAAGGGAATAATTGATTTCCACTCTGGCAAGACGTTTTACTCCCAGAAGAGGAGAGGTTGTTATCCAGAAGAGGTATTCAGAGGCCTCAGAAACTGACAATGCTCTTTCCCTGATGAAGGGAGTTCTGTAAACAGTCTGTTAGCTTTAGAGTAGTTGGCTAAGTTGTATATTTGTTCCTACAATTTTCTGTATGTATTAAATTTCACAGGGTAAAGTTAATTTTTAAAAAGTTGCCATGGTCTGCTCTTCCCAACTTTTCATAGGTATCATTGAATTTAGTCTTACAACTTTCTTTTCCCAATTATGTAAGTGTTATTTTTGAATATTGTGTGCTTTAACAATTTCATGCATATCATCTGGAGCTTGTTGGAGATATGATACCAAAGTTGTCTAATAAATAAGTATGCTTTGGTTTGTTAGATTATCTTTATCAGGACTTTGTGTGGTACTACTAGTCCACAGGTGGGTAATAACTCCCTTTTCTCTCATTAACTGAATTATCAAAGTCCATGATCCTGGAAAGCACATCTTTAATCTGTGTTCAATGTATTTTAGACTAAATTATTTGCTGAGTATGTTATATGTGCAAGAATTCTGCAAGATCCCCTTATAAGCAGCATCCCCTCCCTTATCCTATGGATATTTTTATCATGTTGATGAAATATACTCTTACGAAATTTTATAATTGGGAATATACTTTTCACTCAAAGTCTATCACCAGCTAAAAGATAAATGCTATTTTTATTTATTTGGATTTGAAATGTTAAGGAACGAATTTGGTTCTTGACACGTGCCTTACTTATAATATGCACAAGACCCTTAAAGCAAAGATAAATATTACTTTTCATTAAAGAGAGTCAGAAGAGAATATCCCTTTTACATTTTTGCTTTTGTTGTTTACAAGTAACTGGTAAATTGTGGAGCTGCGATTTAGTTCTCTTACTTTAAATCTCATTTATTTTACTCCAACTCCCTCTATCAACCTTGTCTGCTGCATCAACCCTACTAATTACCACAAATATAACCCAATCCTATTTGCAAGCTAAACTTTTGCTGACATCTATTTAGTGATGTCTATTAACAGATGCTTGTTAAACCAGACACTGGGAAAAGTGAGCATTCACGTAGATGGATACAATTCAACATACTGACTAATGCTACAAATATTGCTTTTAAAAAATGGGCACCTTCGTTAGGGATTCTTTTGCCATTAAAATGAGTTCAAAGCTAAATTCAATAATTATAAGGCAGTATAAACTAATGGAAAAAAACTTGGTTTGAAAATTGGGAAATAAGGACTTGTATCCAGTCTGTGCTATACATATGAGATAGTGATTAGTCAGACACTGAAACTTTTTCATTGTTTAACATGTCCAAACTTCTCTGTGTTCTGGGTCTAGTCAAACTTTCGACCCTAACCTGTATTTCCTGTATAACCAATTCAATGTTTTCTTCCCTCTCCAACACACACACACACTGATCATTCTGGATACACAGTGCCAACATGTGAGCAGTCTCCAAAAGCTATTACTGGATTTCTTCCTAAGTCAACAAGACAGTGCCATACTATCTTTGCTAAGATCACACACCCATAAAATAAACTTACCTAACCTAATTAATTGAAATAAAAAAATTAAATTATGCAAGGGCTGTCCGAGGAATCAAAGACAAGTTGGCCCTTTCGGAACAAAGGCTGAAGATGGGAGATATGGAGGCAGTGTCTGACCAGTGAGATGTTGCTGGGTTAGGAAATCCTAAACAGTAGTTTTCTGGATGCATGAGTAGACTCTTCTGTGAGTTAAAAACTCCAGGGGATGGAGGAAATACTTTTTGTGAGTTTTACCTCCTAGAGCTCCACCAGGTTCTCACAGTGAAGACTGGAGAAAAATCCCACATGCTTCTGGAAGGATGAAAAGAAAACTGACCATTCAAAATATGCTAGAAAACTCCTTTGTTCTCAACAAAGTCTGTCCCTAAGGAAAATTATTTTACCTATGCCTATCCTATTGGGGTTATTGATCAGAAACTAACTGACATGGGAAAGAGCCCATTCTAATCTTCCACATAGGGAAAGATAAACATCCCAGTTACCTCCATTCTGTCATGTGTTAAGGTGCATGGAAAAGAACAGTCACTTTGGAAGTTCAAAACTGAGAGACAAAGGGTCACTGAAAGGTGTGATCTAATCATGTAACAATAAACATTTCCCTCCACCCAAACTTCTCTATCACATCATTGAAAGCCTGTTTACAAAAGTTCCTTTGACACAGTATGTCATGTAAAGCTTTTAACAAAACAATCTGAAGACTCATTAAAAGAAAAGAAATACATAGTTTGAAGAAACAAACTGAGCATAAGAATCAGACTCAGATATAGCAGAGATGTCGGGATTATCAGACCAGGAATTTTGAAAAACTCTATGATTAATATGCTAATAACTCTAATGTAAAAAAAAAAAAAGGGACAACATGCCAGAATATATAAAATGAGCTCATTATTCGACTGAATATGACTGAAAAAAATTTAAGCTTGAAGATATATCAATAGATAGTTCTAAAATTAAAACATAAATAGAAAAAAGAAGACTAAAAAATGAAACATAAAATCCAAGAACTGAGGGACAACTACAAAAGGTATAACATGCACATAACTGGACTACCAGAAAAAATAAAAAGGGAACAGCAGAAATATTTGAGACAATGATGATGGAGAGTTTCCCCATTATAGATTGGAAACCAAACCACAGGTTCAGAAAGCCCAATGAACATCAAGTAAAATAAAAATACAAACAAATAAACAAACAAACAACAACAAAAACATATCTATAACTATTCCAACTGCAGAAAATACAAATAAAGTAAATCTGAAAGAAGCCATAGATAAAATACACATTACCTTAGATAAGTAAAAATAATAATTACATCTGACTTTGCAGAGATAATGAAAGTTAGAGGAGAGTGAAGTAAAGTGTTCAGAGAAAAATCTACCAACCTGGAATTCTGTATCCTGCAAAGTTATCCTGAAACCAATGTAATACTAAATTTCAACTTTAATTAAAAAGTAAAATGTTATTTTTTAAATATATGTTATTGATTATGCTATTACAGTTGTCCTGTTTTCCACTCATGAGGAAGCGTAGCCCTGGGATTCCATGCATATCTGAGCAAAGTCTCCAGCATGTAAGATGGCCCAAGCTGGCATACGTGGATTCATGTTCGTGGAAGCAGAATTCCCTGAAGGGGAATCTGGCTAACGTGTCTCAGATTTACTGCCTTGCTGAATCCTTCCCCCCTGGATCAAAGGGCTTATGCTAATGAATGCCCAGGCTCTTCCTGACCAAATGTTTATGGTTCTTGAGTAATCAGCCCAAGCTTGTTGTTCCTCCATTTGCATATCCCCCCTTTTGATGTAACTGTCTACTGCTTAGTTTGAATCCACGTTCTGTGCATAGATAATGAAGGCCATTCTAATGTGAATGTGTCCTGAAACAACTAATAAAAAGCCCGGCTGAGCTACACTCGGGACCCTCTCCCATACGATTAAGGGAAGGGTTGGAAGGGTCGAGTGGCCCCAGATTTCCTTTTTCTTGCAAGTCTCTGTGTGAGATTCATTCATGCATTTGGTCACAGTCACCACGGATTTTGCAGGACAGAATCCGCTACACCCTACCTTATATAAATCCCTTTAACATTTCATACAATAAAGGATGGGTGATGATGAACTCCTTGAACTTGACCTTATCTGAGAAGCACTTTATCTGCCCTTCCATTCTAAATGAGAATTTAGCTGGATAGAGTATTCTTGGACGTAGGGCCTTCTTTTCATGACTTGGAATACTTCTCTCCAGCCCCTTCTTGCCTGCAAGGTCTCTTGTGAGAAATCAGCTGACAGTCTTATGGGAATTTCTTTGTAGGTAGCTGTCTCCTTTTCTCTTGCTACTTCTAAGACTCTCTCCTTATTTTTAATCTTGGGTAATGTAATTATGATGTGCCTTGGTGTGTTCCTCTTTGGGTCCAACTTCTTTGCGACTCTCTGAGCTTCCTGGACTTCCTGGAAGTCTATTTCCTTCACCAGCTTGGGGAAGTTCTCCCTCATGATTTGTTCAAATAAGTTTTCAATCCCTTGGTCTCCCTCTTCTCTTTCTGGCAGCCCTATGATCTGGATGCTGGGCCATTTACAGATATCCTGGAGGTTCCTGAGCCTCTCCTCAGTTTTTTGAATTCTTGTTTCTTCATTCTTTTCTGGTTGGATGTTTTTTTCTTTCTGCTGGTCCACTCCGTTGATTTGAGTTCCAGTTTCCTTCTCATCCCTATTGGTACCCTGCAGATTTTCCCTCATTTCCTTTATATTATCCTTCATTTGTTCCACTAATTGTGACCATCTTTCTTCCAATCCTGTGAGCATCCTGATTACCAGTGTTTTGAACTGTGCATCTGATAGGTTGGCTATCTCTTCGTCACTTAGTTGTATTTCTTCTGGAACTTTGATCTGTTCTTTCACTCGGGCCATTTTTTTCTCTGTGTGCCTGTTACTTTAAGGGGTGGAGCCTTAGGTATTCACCAGGGCGGGGTAACTCACCTCGTCCTGTTGTGATGCAGCCTGTGGGGGCAGGTCCTGAGAGAACAATGGCCCTTGCTCTGCTCTCTGCACTTACACTGCTACCCACAATCAAGTTGGGCCCCTCTGTGCTGGCTCCGGGGTGAGTGCGCAGGCCTGCACAGTTCCAAGTTCCTGTGGGTCTCCCCAATGAACTCTCCTGTGAGGCCAGGAGTTCCTCCAGCTGCCACCTCAATCCCAAGAGGTGTTTTCAATTGGTGGTTTGAGGTTTTATTTCCCCGCATTGGTGTGTTGCTGCTTGGTCTGCTCCACTCCGCACTTTTTCTCCCAGTTTATCTGCACATGAATGAGGACCCACCCAGTCCACCAATCTCAGCACCACTGGGTCCAGGTGGGCTGGGTACTGGCCATGTTTTGGTCAGGCACGCCCACCGCGGGTCTCTCCTGGCAGCTGTAGCGCTGCCAGTATCACTCCACAAACCACTATCTTGCCCTGCACTCTCTGCCGGGCTCTGCCTCGCTTACCAGTCCAGATGAATGTGTCTTCTTTAACTCCTTGGTTGTCGGACTTCCACTCAGTTCAATTTTCTGTCAGATCTGGGTGTTTTCTTTTTTAATTTAAATTGCTGTTTTTCCTCTTTTGTTTGTGTGAGGAGGCACAGTATGTCTACCTACGCCTCCATCTTGCTGAAAGTCCAAAATGTTATTTTTTAAAAGTAAAAAAATAAAAGAAAAAACTTTTCAGGGAATTAAACATTGAGGGTATTTGTTCCAGGTAGATTTACTTTGCATTAAACGTTAAAAATAAATTCTTCAGAGAGAAGGAAATTAATATATATCAGAAACTCCAAATTGTGTAAAGAAAGAACATTATTTTTCTTAGTTGATCTAACTGATCCAACTGATAACAAGTCATTTAAAATAGTAACAAATTATGTATTTGTTTATATGTGCTTATGTATAGTTATGTTTGTTTTTGCTTATATGACATATAAATATATTTACATATCTATAAATGAAAGGAAGGATAATAGGTATTTGTACTACCTGTAAAGTGGTATAGTATTTTTTGAAAATGAATGAATAGTCAAGCACATAAGAATTTTAGGGCAGTGAAATACTTTTTAATGCTATAATGTGGGTACATGTCATTATATATTTTTCAAAACCCATAGAGTGTACAACAACAAAAATAAGCCTCCTTTTAAACTACAGAATTTCAGTCACAATCATTTGTCAATGCAGATTAATCAAATACAGGAAGCATACCCCTTGGTGGAGGATGTTGATAGATGGGGACACTATGCATATCAAGGGGTAAGAGATACATGGGATCTTTGTACTTTCTGCTCAACTTTCCTGTGAATTTAAAAATACCCTAAAAATAAAATCTGTATAAAAGGAAAATTAAATAAGGGCAAGCCCTGGGCATTCTCACTTTGGGCAAGATATCAGACTAAAATTTAATAAGACTTGAATTGATATAATCAAATGAGCTGTAATCAATGCTGACATTTTAAGTTAAAACACTTTGTTTGTTTTTGTTTATTTATTTGTTTTTAAGTAGCAAAAATAAGAGTAAAATTTGTTTTTTGAATAAAGATAGTATTCTGGACTAGTCTAACATGTCTTAATGTTGATGGACAGGTGCATCAGAGAAAATAGCCATTTACTCATTTACTCAATAAAATGTATTTGGTGACTATGCATCAGATACTGCTTTGCGTGGACACAGAAACATGAGCTATAACTGTCTTCTAAGGCTAACCTGACTTTAGACAAATCCCCTTCTCTCTTTTGGTTCACACTGGAACTATATGATTTAGATAAAAACTTCAGCTTCATTTCTTTCTGTTCTGACTGTATACAAGGTAATGTGATCTCCCTCACACTCAGTTTTCTAATTTGTAAAATGGAAATAATCTAATCCATTTCCTTAAGTTGTATTGAAGTCAAAATTAAAAGAATGGACCATTGGCACGTAGAACTCAACCTAGGATGATTGCTATTGATTGGTTGATTGATGGAGCTTAGGCTCTCTGGACCAGGAGTGGTAGGCCAGCCTAGGAAGCACTGAGAGGTGTTATAAGGGTTGGACTTACAATTTCTTCTTGAAGGTGGAGGAAGTATGTGGGTAGAATTTGTAGGGTCACAGTCTTGTTTCCAGGCTTCATTTGATCTTGAATTACACACTTTTATAGGATTGGTAGCACAGTAGATTTGTATAGACCAGCATGACCACAAACACTTCAGTAATGGGTTATACTATGAGAATGGTGACAATGTCACTAGGCAATAGGAATGTTTCAGCTTCATTATAAGCTTATGAGATCACCATCATGTAAGTGGTCTGTTGACTGAAATATTGTTACACGGTACATGACTATGCTGAATTTATAGATAAAGCTGGAAAGAACTGACATCATGGCAATACTGAATCTTCCTACTCATGAATATGAAAAACCTCATCATTTGATTTAATTCTTTTGATTTCTTTAATCAGAGTTCTATAGATTTTCCCATACTCTTTCTATATATTTTATTGGATTTATATTGGATTGTCCAAAAAGTTTGTTTGTTTTTTTCCCCATGACTCTAGTAGTGCTTATTTTTCTTTAACTTCATTCAAAAACAGTTCTGTTAGATTGTATTGTGACCACTATCATATCAACACGTATTTTTAAAAATTGTCATTATATACTTTGGAGATTAAACTCTTGTCTGAGGTATCATTGGCAAATATGTTTTCTCATACAGTTGGTTCTCTTTTTATTTTAATACTGTTTTCTTTAACCATGAAGAAGCTTTTTTATTTTTTTAAGATTTTATCTATTTATTTTTAGACAGAAGAGAGAAAGAGAGGGAGAGAAATGTCAATATGTGGTTGCTTCTCATGTGGCCCCCACTGGGGACCTGGCCTGCAACCCAGGCATGTGCCCTGCCTGGGAATCGAACTGGCGACCCTTTGCTTCGCAGCCTGTGCTCAATCCACTGAGCTACACCAGCTAGGGCAAGAAGCTTTTTATTTTGATGAGATCCCATTTGTTTATTCTTTCCTTTATGTTCCTTGCTCTAGGGGACATATCAGTGAAAATATTGCTGTGTGAAATATATGGCATTTTCCTGCCAATGTTCTCCTCTAGGACTTTAATTGTGTCACAACTTATATTTAAATCTTTTATCTACCTTGAATTTATTTTTGTATATGGTGTAAGTTGGTGCTTGAGTTTCTTTTTTTGGCATGTAGCTGTCCAGATCTCTCAACACCATTTGTTGAAGAGGCTATTTTTACTCCAATTTATGCTGCTGCCCCCTTTGTCGAAAATTAATTGACTGTAGAGACTTGGGTTTATTTCTGGGCTCTCTATGCAGCAGAAAGAAAGAAGGAGCTTCTACCCTTTGCAACAGCATGGATAGAACTGGAAAGCATTACACTAAGTGAAATAAGCCAGGTGGTGAAAGACAAATACCATATGATCTCACCTTTAACAGGAACCTAATTAACAAAACAAACAAACAAGCAAAATATAACCAAAGACACTGAAATTAAGAGCAGGCTGATGGTGACCAAGGGGAGAGGGAAGGGAATTTCAGGGGAAAAGGGTGAAGGGTTTGCAGGAGCAATTATAGAGGACACACTAATGGGGCGGGGAGGTGGGAGGGAGGTGGGGAGGACTGGGGGGTTAGGCTTGGGTGGGGGGAAAGGCAGAAAACTGTACTTGAACAATTAAAAATAAATAATAAAAATTAAAAAATAAATAAAAACTAAAAAAATCAAAATTGGGGAATTTTTGTGTAGCCATTTTAATATTGAAGATGAAAGAAAGTACTCAACATTTTAGGCATAATATGCTTTATTATTTTTAATAAAGGTAAGAACACAACTGAAATGCAGACAAAAAAAAAGAAAGAAAAAGATCTGTGCAGTGTATGGAGAAGGTGCTGTGACTGATCAATCGCATCAAAAATGGTTTGCGAAGTTTCATGCTGGAGATTTCTCACTGGATGAGGCTCCACAGTCAGGTAGACAAGTTGAAGTTGACAGTGATCAAATAAGACATTCACTGAGAAAAATCAGTGGTATACCATGCAAGAGATTGCCAACATCCTCAAAATATCCAAATCAATACGTTATCTGTGAACACGAAAACTTGTCTTTTGTTTTATGGAAAAAAACCACATGGACTTTTTGTCCAACCCAATAATTTAATATTTTATTTGGGGAGGATGCTAATGTAGATGGCATTGTATTTTTATTTTCAAATACCACCTATTCATTGCTGGCATAGAGGAAAATGATTGATTTTTGCATATTTAACCTTGTATCTGACAACTTGCTCTAATTGCTTATCAATTCTAAAACATTTTTTTGTCAATTACTTTGGATTTTCTAGATAGGAAATCGTGTTATCTAGGAACAGAGACAGTTTTATTTTTTGCTTTGCAATCGATATACATTTTTTTATTGTTCTTTTTCTTTTCCTTTCCTTCCCTTATTTTCTTCCCTTTCCTTTCCTTTTTTCTCTTTCATGTAGGGTAATTCTGGCTCTATAGAATGAGTTAGAAAGTGTTCCCTCTGCTTCTATCTTCCAGAAAATATTGCAGAAAATTGGTGTATTTCTTTCTTTAATATTTGGTAGAATTTATCAATCTACCAAACTAGTTTGATGTTTCCTGTTTTGGAAATTTATTAGGTACTGGGCCCTTTTTAATAGACATAGGCCAATTTAGATTATCTATTATCTATGTGAACTTTGGCAAATTGTGTATTTTGAGGAATTGTTTTATTCCATCTGTGCTATCAAATTTATGTATATAAAGCTGTTTAAATTATTCCCTTTTTATTTTTATATGTATTTTACTGATTATGCTATTACAGTTGTTCCATTTTTTTCTCTCCTTTATTCCCCTCTTCTCTATACCCCCTTCCCACCATCATTCCCCCGTCTTAGTTCATGTCCATGGGTCATATTAAGTTCTTTGGCTTCTCCATTTCCCATACTATTCTTAACCTCCCCCTCTCTATTTTGTACCTACCATTTATGCTTCTTCTTCCCTGTACTTTTCCCCATTCTCCCCCCTCCCCTCCTCCTCCCCGCTGACAACCCTCCGTGTAATCTCTATTTCTGTGAATCTGTTCCTGTCTTAGTTGTTTGCTTAGTTCATTTCTTGTTTGTTTGTTTAGGTTCAGTTGTTGATAGTTGTGAGTTTGTTGTCATTTTACTATTCATATTTTTATCTTCTTTTCCTTAGATAAGTCTTTTTAACATTTCATAGAGTGGAAAGACAAATAAAGTGCTTCCCAAATAAGGTAAAGTTAAAGGAGTTCATCATCACTAAACCCTTATTATATTTTCATTTTATCCTTATAATGTCTGTAGACACTATAAGGATTCTGCCTCTTTCGTTAGTAATATAACCGATGTCTTTTTCTTTCTAGGCTAGTTAGAGGCTTTTCAATGTATTGATCTTTCCAAAGAATTAGTTCTTTTGTTTTATTGATCTCTACTCAATTTTTTGCTTTCAATTGTGTTGATTCAGGTTGTACTTTTAATTATTATTATTATTTTTTTTTTACTATAGGCTTCATTTGATCTTCTTTTCTATCTTCCTTAGATGGAAGTTTATATTAACTTTCAACATCTCTTAATAATGCACTTAATGTCATGTATTTCTTTTTAAGTACTCTTTTTGCTGCATCTTACATATTTTGACAACTTACATTTTTATTTTCATTAAGTAAAAATACATCTAACTCATGTTTTATTTATAAATGTTATAGTTAATCAAAGTATTTTGACACTACCCAGCTATTCATCTATTATTGATTTCAAAATAGCCACTTCTCCTCTTTCCCAGCAAACAGCAAAGGATAATTGTTTTTTCAGATATTTACTGTGAGAATATCTTAGAGTTCCTGGAAGTTAAACTCATAAAACTCTAAAAATCCCTATTATTGATTCATTCTGCAGTTTCTACTCTTACACTTACTCACACTGAGCTTTCACCCATTCTTCAAATATAGTTCATGTTTTCTTTAACTTTTACTGGTTTCTATGAGGTTTCTGATTATGTATTTTTGCTCCAGTAAGATGAGATTATCTGTATCCTTTGATCTTTATTTATTTTTGTTGCAGTCCTTGTCCTGTGACTTCACTTTTCTTATAGATCTGAGAAATATTGTTAATATTTGTCTGTGCTTTTCCTGTTAGTTTATAGCAGCACCTTCCATGCTGCATATACGCTGGACCAGAAAGTGGCAATCTTTGCCTTCATGCTGGAGAGAACATCCATTTACATTTCAAGTAATTACTGGTAAGGGATTTATTCCTCAACTTCCATTTCTAAAATATATTTTCTATATAAATTATATCATTTTTCTCTTGCTTACTGCGTTATTTCCTTCTTTTGTGTTTATTTGAATTTTTGTTGGAAACACTTTTGCTTTCTTTTTATTTAATGTTTTGATATGTTTTAGATATTGTCTTTATGGTTACATTGGGGGCCACTGAACAGCTTAAAAGTATAACAATCTGTTTAAAATTGATATCAGTTAATTTCAGCAGCATTCAAAATCTACACTCTTATACATCTCATCCTCTCCACAGATATTGTTATTGTCACATATTACATCTTTAAATATTGTGTGCTTAAAAATAAGTTTATGAAAATGTATGTACATTTTTATTTTACATACTATAGGAAGTAAAAAAGTGTAGTTTCATCCAAAAATACAATACTACAGTACTAACATTCATATTTGCAGATGTATTTATTTCCCTCTACTGAAAATCTGTATTTCTTAATTGGCTTTAAGTTACTGTCTAATATAATTTCACTTCAATTTAAAGAATTCTTTTGTACTTTAGGTAGGGTGAGTTTAGTGAAAACTAATTACCTTATCTTTTGTTCATCTATTAATGTTTTAATTTCTTCCTCATTTTTGAAGAATAGTTTTTGAGGTTATACACTTTTTGGTTGTTTTTTTTTTTTCCCTGCCAGCTCTTAATATATTTTTTCCCACTAATTTTTATTCTCCAAGGATTTTTATGATAAACCAGCTATTTATCTTATTGAGAATCCCTTGTACATAACAAACAAGGGATTATTCTTTTCTTTTGTTACTTTCAATGTCTTTTCTTTTACTTTGTCATCCAACAGTTGTTAACGAGTCTAAGGTTGGATCTACTAGAGGTTATGCTACTTGTAGTTTATTTAGCTTTATAGGTATGTAGATTGATGTTTTTCATCAAATGTGGAGTGCTTTTGGCAATTATTTTCCAAACATTCTCTCTGCCTCTTTTAGTCTTCTTCTAAGACTCTCATAAGGTTCATATTACTCACATTAATAATGCCCTACAGGTCCCTAGATTATGTTTATTATTCTTATATTTTTTGTTCTTCTCTTCAGACTCAATAATTTCAACTATCTTGTCTTGTAATTTTCTGATTGTTTTTTCTACCTGCCCAAATGTGTTTTTTAACCTAAGAAGTTGTTCAATTTAGTTACTGTGATTTTTGGCTCTAGAATTTCTGCTGAGTTCCTTTATATAATTTATATCTTATTATTTAATAATGTTTATATTTTTGCCATATATTATTGCCATATATTATTTTTATTACCTTTGGTTTATTGGCCATGTTTTCAATTAAGAAGTTGTAGGTAGACATTTACATGCCCAGTCATTTTCTTTTATCTCATATCCTCAGTTTGCTATGGCACTTACATAGACTCTAGAAACAATTTTATATTATTGAAAATGTGGGGAATATGTATTTATGGTTTTTAGAAATCATCCTTCACTTTTATACATGTACACTCACCTAGAGTTCAAGGGTTAATGTCCAAAATGGACACTAAGATGTAAGAACCAAGGTAGAATGAGCCAGTCTATCTGGGCTAAAGAGGTGGAGCTGGGGGTCTAGGGAAATTGAGGCAGCTAACATTTGTAAGGCGTATTGCCAGATGGGAAAAAAAAAAAAAAACTGCATGCAAATAGAATTCCATAGCTCTTTAGAGAGTACTTATCAAGTATTCAGCAGAGTCCTGATAAGAGCATTTGAGCACAATTTTATGCAAGAGAGAAGCAAAAACCACCTAAAACTATTAAAGGCAACAACATCTGGTACCTACACAAAGCTAGAAACTGTGTCTGGTTCCAGAAACAACAAGGAAAAACTCCATTCTACATGAAGTGTTGGGTAGAAGATACAGTACCACTTAGGTCATTCTTTTCTAACAAATCTTAAAACCAAAGCCTAAAAAATTCCAGCCATTTTCTAGTAATTTAACTCATCCTAGAACAAAGCTTTTAACATTTATAGGACCACAAAACATATGGCATATAATTTGCTAAACTTAACAATGTCTGACTCACAGTCAAAATGACTAGATATTACAAAAATATGACTGCTACTGAAGTATAAAAAATCAATCAAAACTGACTTGGCTTTAATGACAGAATTAGTAAACAATGCATTAAATTATTATAAATGTATTATCTATGTTTAGAACATTAAGGAGCAATATGAAGGTATTAAAAACATCCAAAATATGTCTACAGATGAACGCTTTTTAATGCCCTGTATTAAAATATATTTAGTGAGGTTAAAGAAAATTTAGACATTGCTGAGAAAAAACTCAGTGAATTTGAAGATAAAGTAATAGAAAGTAAAAAAAATAAAACTCAAGAAAATAATTATAAATGAATAAGTTTCACTGAGCTATAGGAAAATTTCAAGCAACCTAATATATAAGCAAGTGGAATATTCAAAAAGAGCTGGGAAATAAAAAAAAAAAAAAACTAAAGATGGAACTGCATTCTGATCCAGTGATCCCACTGCTGGGACTATACTATACCCTAAGAATCCTGAATCACTAATTCAAAATAACCTATACACCTCAATGTACATAGCAGCACAATTTATAATAGCCAAGTGCTGGAAACAGCCTAAATGCCCATCAGGAAATGAGTGGATCAAAAACTGTACATTCACACAATGGAATACTATGCAGCAGAAAGAAAGAAGGAGCTCCTACCCTTTGCAACAGTATGGACAGGACTAGAGAACATTATGCTAAGTGAAATAAGCCAGGCAGTGAAAGACAAATACCATATAATTTCACCTATAAATAGCCCAAATCAACAAAACAAACAAATTAGTAAAATAGAACCAGAGAGCTGGAAATAAAGAACAAATTGGTAGTGACCAGAGGAGAGGAAGGAAGGTAATAACAGGGGAAAGAAAGGAAAGGGGCAAGCTAAGGAACATGAATAGTAGACTCATGGGTACAGACAATGGGGGAATTGACTGTGGGAGTGGCGGGATACGGTGGGTGTGAGCAATGGGGAAAAGGTGGGACAACTGTAACTGAATAGCAATACAAAATTTAAAAAAGGAAAAAAAAAGAACTATTGACCATAGAAAAAGAGTTGGAGAAAATATATTTGAATATGTAGTGGTCAAATTTGTCTGAAATTTGGTAAAACGCATTAACCCAAATTTCTAGGAAGCTCAATGAATCCCAAGTGCAACATTCAGGGAGATAACCATGCCAAAGCGCATTATAATCAAATTGCTTATAACCTATGAAACAGAGAAAATCTGAAAAACAGCACAAGAAAAATAAAGTTACTTTCAAAGGAAGAGAGATAACAATGAGAGAAAATTTCTCACCATAAACATGCTAGGGACACAATAGTAGAGAAAAATCTTTAATGTGCTAAAAAAAAAAAACTGTCAACATGAAATTCTATATCTAGCCATCCCTTCAGTAAGGATTTAGAATATAAGCAACATTTTCAAGTAACTTGATCTAACATACATTGACAAATGCTCCATCCAAGCATAGCAGAATACACATTTATCTCAAGTACACAAGAAATACTTACTAAGATATTTTGCATAAAACACCTAGGTTATTCTTACAACCTATAACTAATCCCTCAAGAAAAACTGGTCATTTTCCCAAGAGAATCAATTAATTATTTAAAATCACTAAAGACCCTTGGCATTTAATCATTTTTAACCGGAATTCCTTACAAACTTTAAACCCAATAAATACCTAATCCTAAAACAGAGTATTTAATTCTACTCACTGGAAAAAACTCCCCCAAAATTAATCTAAACATAAATCTTACTACCAAACTTTTTAAACCCTTTGTGATAAAAAGGGGGGAGGAGTCAGAGTATTTCCCCCAAAGATTTGAATACATACTGATAATATATATTCTTTTACAACTTTTTTACAATGATTTTAAAATTTTTTGATTCACCATGATAGTCCAAATTCACCCACAAACAAATACCTCATAATTCAAGCCCCCAGGCACACACCTTAGCTAGGGAGAGAAGGGTTTGTTTCTGTTTTTTTCCACAGAAAAATCTTTGAAACTACTGATGAAGAAGACAAAGCCATGTGACAAAAGAATCTTCCCTGGCAGCGACCCGACCTCTCACCATCAGAAGGGGCTCTGCTAATCCAGAATTCTCCAAACTGCATATCACCCACCCTGAAGCAAGGCTCCAGCACCCTTGAAGCAATATCCAACATCACATAAAAGAACTTTTTCTCTACCAATCTAAAAAGACAAATTAATAAATTACATTTAAAATTGCTTTAGTGAAAGGAGGTGCCTAAAAATCCTCCATGACAATCTCAGCTGACTAAACCCCAAAACTTGGGTCTTCATAGCTGCTGGCTGCTTACTGATCATGGTAATAATGTATGTGCTTCGCTGCATATGTAAATTATTCTCCCAGAGTCATGCAAGGGACCAGGAAGTAGCAAGTTTCATAGATTCAATCCAGCTTCTGAAATCTCATAAGAAAAAAAGGGGGAGATGTAGGGTTCTTTTCACATGCATGATGAAAGCATAGCTCTGGGATTCATGCGTGTGAGGAAAACCTCCATGTGGAAAAAAAAAATTACTCCCATGTCGGCATATGTGGAATCATGTCCGTGGAAAAAAGAATTCTTTACAGGGGAATTTGGCTAACATGTTTCTTAAAATTTACTGCTTTGCTGAGTCTCTTACCCTGGAATATAGGGGCTTATGTTAATGAATGTCTGAAAATCTTCCCTGCCACAATATTTATGGTCCTAAAGTAAATAGCCCTAGCTAACTTGCCCTCGATTTACATGTTTTCTGTTTAATGCACTGCCCCAGTCCTGTCAACCACCAGACAGGAATTTATAATCTGTGCATAAGTTAATGAAGACCAATCTGATGCTCTGTGCCCCAAATCCTCAATAAATACCCCTGGACCCCAGGCTTGGGTCCCTCTCCCAGACAATAAGGGAAGGGTCCATTGCCCCGGAATTCCTCTTCTAAGCGTGTCTCTGTGTGAGATTCATTCACGTGTTCGATCACGGTCACCGTCACCACAGATTTTGCGGGACAAAATCCTCAGCAAAGATAGAAAACATTCAAGAACAAAAATGCCTATTTTCAATAAATTTAAAAGGATTCAAGTCCTACAGCTGTATACTCTGACCATGGTGGAATTAAATTGGAAATACATAACAAAAATTTTTGGAAAATCTCTATATATTGAAAACTAAATAACACATTTCTAAGTTACCCACAGGACAATAAATAAATCAAAAGGGAAATTATAAAACCGTTTAATTGTGTCAAAATGAAAATGCACAATAAATATGTGTCACTGCTAAAGCAATTTATAGAAGAATTACACATTACTAAATGACAATAGTAAAAAAGAAGAAAAGTCTCAAGTCGATATCCCTAGTTTCTAACTTAAAAAGCTAAAATCATATGATCTCACCTTTAACAGGAATCTAATCAACAAAGCAAACAAGCAAGCAAAATATAACCAAAAACACTGAAATTGAGAACAGATGACAATGACCGGAGGGGAGAAGGGAAAGGATTATAGGGGGAAAGGATGAAGGATTTGCAGGAACAACTATAAAGGACACATGGAAAATAACAAGAGGGAGTTGAAACAGCGGAGGGATGTGGACAGGGTTAGGGTGGTGGGGAGGGGTGGGGGGGAAAGGCAGAAAACTGTACTTGAACAACAATAAAAATGTTTAAAAAAAAGAATAAAGCTGCTATGAACAATAACAAAAATTAAAAAGCTAAAACAAGAAACCCAAATGAACCAAAAAAAGCAAATAAAAACAAAAATTAAACAAATATGTATCACAGGAAATTATTAAAAATATGAAAAATTATAGAGAAAATTAATAAAACAAAAATTAAGACTTGAGAGGTCAATAACATTGATAAATCTAAAGGAAGACTTATCAGGAAAAAACTGGATGACAAAAATGATCAATTCAGGGATAAGAAAAATTGATATAACCATAGGTTCTAAAAATATTAAAAAATAATAAATTATTAACAACTTCATGCTAATACATATAAAATTTTGATAAAATAGGCAAATTTCTTTAAAGACAAAGTGCCAATCTACCTCCAGAAGAAATAAACAGAATATTCTTTTATCTATTAAATATACTAAATATATAATACAAATTTCACACAAAACAATGGTGAGACATACCAAATACTTAAATATGAAAAAATGCTAATTTTGTACAGTACCTTCCAAAAATTACAAAGAGAAAATTATTTTTATTTTTTTCTATGATATAAGAATTACCTTGATATTAAACCAATAAAATAGTATAGAACATTGTTATGAAAATGTAAGCAAAAATTCTAAATAAAATTTTAGCAAATCTAATCCAATGATCTATTAAAAGGTTTTCTTCCATACAAATGCCTTGTCTTGATTTATGCTAAAACCTTTTCTAAATTTCTCCAGGTTTCACAAACACCAGACAAGCATGATCAGGCCTCATTGTGCCACATACCTCTTCCTAAGTACACCTAGGTTTGGAACTAATAACAGCCATCCTCATTTTACATCTTGTCAGCTCCTGTGCACCTCCAAGCTCAGAAGAAGGATCAGGCATCTGCAGAGTGCTCTGTAGCTCTAACAGGCAGCCCTAAGCAGGGTACAGGCAATGACTGCCTTTGGCCTCACATCATGGGAGGCTGCAGAATAAAAGTACAATTGGATAGCTTCAGACCACTCTGGAGCACCACCCAACCACCTTTACCTGTGACACATTCAAGGGCAAATTCACTGGATGCAAGAGCCTCTCTGAGGAAAATCCTGCTCAGTAGGGTCTGCTACTCTAGGTACCTCACACAAATTGAATCGTGCATTATCTGTCTTTTTTTTTTTAAGATTTTATTTATTTATTTTCAGAGAGAGGAGAAGGGAGAGAGAAAGAGCAATGTATGGTTGCCTCTCACATGGCCCTCACTGGAGACCTGGCCCGCAACCCAGGCATGTGCCCCTACTGGGAATCGAACCGGGAACCTCTGGTTCCCAGCCCGCGCTCAATCCACTGAGCTACACCAGCCGGGCTGTCTTTTTTTTTTTTTTATCTAGACATTTTATTTTGGGCCTTTGGTGAAGGGTCGAAGTGCTAGAAGGACAATGAGAATTGACATCCTCAGACCAGCCAAAATCTCCAGCTTCACAGCTGCTGAACTGTCTTTTTGTGATAAGCATATTTCACTTAGCACCATGTAAAGTTTTAACCTTGCTGAATAAAATCCCACTGTATGTATATACATTTTGTTTATCCACTCAGTTCTCAATGAACAAATGGGTCGCTTCTATCTATTAACTGTTGTGAACAATGATGCTATGAATATGGTTGTACAAATATATCTTTGAGATTCTGCTTCAACACTTTTGGATATATACCTAGAAGTGAAATTGCTGTCTTGTATCATAGCTCTTCTTAAAAAATTTTAGTAACCTCCATACTGTTTTCCATAGTGGCTGTACTATTTTATAGTCTAACCAAAGGTGCACAAATATTCCAATTTATCCACATCCTCACCAACACTTAGTTCCTGTTTTTTAATAGTAACCACCCTAACATTTTTGAGATAACATATAATCTTTTAGTTTATTAAGAATTAAAGAATGATTTGTTTTGTTTTGCTTTACTTAATGGGTCTTAAGCAAATAGTAAGTATTCAAATGTACAAAACAAGTTATATACTAGCAGAAAAAATATCAATTTTCTGATAGATGATTTCTACAAAAATATTGAAAAATACAATGTTAAATTTTGAAGGACATTTTCTGTTAATATAAACATTGGGCAGTCCAAGCAGGACCAACTAGTTCACATTATCTGCAAATAACCAAAGAATTACAGAGCAGCTTTCTTTTTTTTTTTTAAGTATTTTTATTGATTATGCTATTACAGTTTTCCCAATTCCCCCACTTTGTCCTCCCTCTGCCCTGTCTCCCCAACCCTCCAGCACTCCTCCCCTTAGTTCATGTCCATGGGTTGTAATATAAATTCTTTGAGTCTTGATGCATTATTTATTCCTTATGGATGTAGTCTATGCTAATCCATATATGAATGAGTGTCTAATTTCATCTGATGTTTCTTCCCATAGCTGATGCAGCACTCTACCATTCCTGTTATCACAGTTAAGGGGATGGGGGTAGGGCACCAACTGGCATTGACAAAGGAGGCCTGAAAAAGAGAATATATTTATGATTCTGACATAATTAGCATGCTGATATCAAATTAATATTAAATTTATAAAAGCAATGCTCTCTCTATAAGTAATGTATTTGTTGATCTCACCTATAAGTGGAACCTAATCAACAAACAAGAAAGCAAAATACAACCAGAGATGTTGAAACAAAGAAAAAACTGACAGTAACTAGAGAGGAAAGGGGAGGGATATAGGGGATAATAGGGGAAGGCCCGTCAAGGAACAAGTATAAAGGACACAGGGACAAAGCCAAAGTGGGTAGATGTGAGGGTGGAAGGTGGGGATGTGTGGAATGGGGGGCCTGGTGGGGTGAAAATGGAAACCATTGTACTCGAGGAACAATAAAAAATAAAATAAAATAAAGGTATCTCTGGGTTTTCTGAAACCAGGACTGTTGGTCTGGTACGGCTGAAGCATGCCAGGAAGAGAGAACAAACTAACTTTTCAGTGAGCTTTAATGTTTATGCATGTTTTATACATGAGTAAATTGGAGCATGTAGATTAGATCAGATCAAGCCTTTAAACTTTACTATTCCTTGTATGCTACTCCAGAATAAGAAGCATTTTCTTCTCCCTGGGGTTACACTGAACACAGCACAAAAGTGGTATTAACCCAAGTAATGCACAGCATATTGCGTGTCTCTTTTTTAGGCAGTGGTCACTGTGG
Organism: Micronycteris hirsuta; assembly: GCA_004026765.1. NCBI lineage: Eukaryota > Metazoa > Chordata > Mammalia > Chiroptera > Phyllostomidae > Micronycteris > Micronycteris hirsuta. Next base: position 700 of record PVJI01012883.1, on the reverse strand, counting down.
ATGGTCCTTTTTCCTTGTTCGATCAAATTGTTCTTTTGCTTTCTATCAAGCTTATTTATAAATGTAAGAGTCAGCAAGGTAAAACCAATCACTAAAAGTCGCCCCGTATGTTAGTGTATGAGGTCCTATTGTGTTACTCAACAAAGCAGTTTATTCATCTCTTCCCTTAATTAGGCTGTGGTGAAAGAATCATAAATGCTTTTCTCCTTGATAAAACTTTATTTTAATTTATTATCAATAGACTATATATTTCCACGCACTTTCTCTATGTAAAATGCACACTGAAAGAGATGGATTATAGAAACATGTCAATCTCACTATAGTAACTTTTTAAAAATTGTATGTGGAGAATAATTTATACAGGCTGAGCAAACAATCATATAACAGATATTCATTATTTTATTTTATTTTTTATTTATTTTTTTAATAAAAAATAATGTATTGGAAACCAGTAGCCTGTATGTATAATGATTTTTTTATTGATTTTTTGTTTAATTACAGTTATTTACATCCTCTCCCCTCCCCCCTCCCTTCCCCTCCCGTCCCACCTCCCACCCCCAGCCTCCTTCCTCCCCCTTAGTTCTGTCCATGTGTCCTCTACAGTGATTCCTGAAAACTCTTCTCCCCATTGTCCCCTCCCCCCTCTCCCCTGTCTATTGTTAGACTGTTCTTAATTTCAGTGTCTCTGGTTATGTTTTGC